>JABCKL010008418.1:0-43978 GCA_018851305.1 Calocybe cyanea
GCTGTCTGGCGAGAATGCAACGGAAAAGACCGGACCTGTGTGGCCGCTCAACTGCTTCAACTCGTCACCTGTCGATGCATCCCACACCCGCACTGATTGGTCGTATGAGCCAGAGACAATGCGCTTGCTGTCTGGCGAGAATGCGACGGACAAGACCGAACCTGTGTGGCCGCTCAACTGCTTCAACTCGTCACCTGTCGATGCATCCCACACCCGCACTGATCCGTCGTCTGAGCCAGAGACAATGCGCTTGCTGTCTGGCGAGAATGCGACGGACCTGACCCAACCTGTGTGGCCGCTCAACTGCTTCAACTGGTCACCTGTCGATGCATCCCACACCCGCACTGATTGGTCGACAGAGCCAGAGACAATGCGCTTGCTGTCTGGCGAGAATGCGACGGAGAAGACCGAACCTGTGTGGCCGCTCAACTGCTTCAACTCGTCACCTGTCGATGCATCCCACACCCGCACTGATTTGTCGGAAGAGCCAGAGACAATGCGTTTGCCATCACCCGCAATTGCGACTGCAGTTACTGGGCTATTCACCTTGAGAATCATCAGCAGTGTGCCACCCAATATTGCGCTCGTGAAGACTGGTATTCTAGGGAAGTGGCTCCTCCAACCCCAACAGAGATCCGAGTCCCGTGGCCATGTTGTCAGTACAGAGATGTAGAGGTGTGGGGTTGAGGCTGAAGCGCCGCTCCCACTGAAATAGAGTGCAAAAGAACCAGCTTCAGTGATATTTTCCACCAGCAGCAAGTTTTCCTAAGTGATAAAATAAGTTACCCATTTAGTTGTTCGCTTGCAAGGCACCTCACCTGGGAATTCATTACCCATTCACTCGCAGTTCGCAGCATCTCGTCGCAGCGACCACGTGACTTCAGCAAGTTCATAACTTCAATCCAGAACAAGATACGAAGCTGAAGAAAATCGGAAAGGGTGTTTAGGAGGGGGTCGGATGGCATTAAAGTAGTGGCATGAAGGTGTTGATCCCAATTTCGGCAAGAATAGCCCAAAACAGGACGAATTTGTTGTTCGATCTCCTCTGAAAGAGTGGCGTTGTCCTCGTCGAGCATAAACGAGCTTCTGATATTTGCGATGTTGAATCGCAAACCATTCTTCATGACCCGGAAGCAAGAGGTAGTGAGAACGCGGTGATGTTCCGCTTGATCACACCAGTAGTCTTTCGATCGATCTTGTGTAAATATGAAGTCTACGAAAGACTTATGGTACCATAGGACTTTACCACCTTCAGTATAGAGGACGGCGTGAAGGTACGAGAGGAGGGTATCAGCAACGTCAGTCATCTCAGAGGTGAAAAGGAGGTCGGCAACAACAGAAGTCGATGTCTGTTCTGCTGTACAGAGGAATGTGTGAAGGATATGAAGCCGGTTGGTCCAGCCTGGTGTTAGAGGCTCAAAGCCAGGAAACGCCTCATCGAGGATCTGGACGTATAACTCGTCAAGCAATCTGAAAGGCTTTTCACTCGACGACAGTTCCGAGATAGAGGAGTTGGAGCTAGCGAGGAGCCTCGCTAGGAACTTCTTCCGGTCTGAAACGCCTTGTTTTTGCAAATGGTTTACGATGGTAACTGCGTAGATAAATAATCCAGCTGCTAGAGCTGCCAATCGTTCCACCTCTGCATCATTATTGAAATGCAGGCCGCGAGTAGTAAGATATGTTGCAATGTCAGCCCGAACTTCCTCCTCCGCCACGTCTTGCAGACGGTAGAGTTGCCTCTGCTCAAAAGACTCCACAAGGGTGACAAGGTCCTGATCCTGCCGACTGGTGACGAAAAATCTGAGCCCTTTCAGCCGATTTGCGTTCGCACTAATGACGCTGAGGAGGTCACGCAAAAATTCGGAACCGCCTTTGTCGTCAATTTCGTCAAGAGCGTCGATGACGATGAGGTAGCGCGGTGGTGGCAATGATGGGTCGAGACACCGAGCGGATTCCGATGCCTGCCAAGGTGCGAGAAGAAGGCCCTCGAGCTGGGCGCTGATGCTTTGATTGACGGCTTCAAAGTCCCCAATATCGCTCAGTTTGTCGGCAAATGCTTTGCATTTCAGAGCTAAGTGATGCACAATCGTACGGACGATGTATTTGGAGAGTCTCGTCTCCTCGAACAGTCGTGAGCAGAAGAAGTTCCCTCCCAAGATGATCGTGTCTGTTGCATCGCCGGCAAACTCAAAACGTCGCGCGATGGTATAGGCAATCGTGGTCTTCCCCGTCCCTGCCGGACCGAAAAGCCAGTAGAGGTTGGGACTGTCCGCCGACGTGCTTTTGGCCCATGTGATAATCTCATCCAATATGCGGACACGAGTTCCTAGCGTGCAGACACCACGACGCAGCTGTCGCTCGGTTTTGCTCTCCAGGAAGTATTTGTGGTCGGCGATCTTTGATGGCGCGAGTTCTTTCAGGAGCAATTTCTGTTCAAGATATCAGCCTGGAAAGCGGTGTGTAAAGATAACGATACAAACCCTGACACCTTTTTCCATTTCGTATACATTCTTGAAGACTCTCATGCTGATGGCCAACTGGATCAAGGCAAGTTAGACGATGTAGGCAAATGATATCCGGTTCTCCTTACCTCAAATTGCACCCTAGCCTCATTTACGCGCTCGAATATATCGGCGAGACGCTTTTGTTCGTCCTCGTGGTCAAGAATTCTTCGTAAGGTAGTGCCGTCATTGAGTTTCTCAAGTTCCTTCAGTTTATCGCCTAAAGCCCTATGCAACAATGAGCCCATACTTGCTCCGACGTGAAACAGCATCATACTTTGTGAATTTCTCAAATTGATGATTTTCCGCATTGTTCTTCGGACTCCATCGATCCATCGCCTCTGCCACTATTGCCAGCTGAGCTCCTGTCGACTCTATCCTCCGTCGGACGGCGTCCCGGTTGTCATCCACCGCCTGGAGTAACGTTCAGCCACAGATCGCTACAATAAACGGCTACGAACCCCTTTGGCTTCAACGATTGCCTTGGCAAGACCGAGAGCCACCTTAGCCGGATTAGTGTCCACGATACCAGCTGCCTTTGTGACGACCGTCTGTAAAAACCTTCCAGTCAACTTAAGACTTTCCATCGCGGTCGATCCGGACTCTGGCGGGGCGGCCTGTAATGGAATAGTGGTCCCGACGGGGTTGTTAGTGGCCCCTTGAAGAGCGGAACCCAATGTAAGCATGCGATCGAAGGGAGATCTGAGTCTGGATCTCACCATGAGACTGAAGTGGAGAGGCTAAAGTGGTTGAGCGTTCCTGAGCTGAAGACTCGGCCTGATCTATGGATGACGATTAGTCTTATGATCGTGCCACGTTCTGAAAGTTGCACACCTTGCAGTAGCGCAGGGATAGCAGGAAGAGGCCGTTCGGCAAATGCTGTGTATGTTTGATGATCTGCGCATTAGGGCGGTTAATTTGCGAGTGCGAAAGGATAATTCGAGGAGTACCATCTTGAGGGTTTGCGACTGTCGTTCATTAAGCGTCTGGTAATTTGTAATGAAGAAATACTTACCAGGTGTGGTTTCCGTGCCCGAATATTGTGTTGAAAGAGCTGGAGGAATGGGAGATGTCGATCGGCTGGAAGGTGCAGTCCGCGATTTGTTGAAAAACTTTCCCAGAAGACGTTCTCCAGAACTCTCTTGTGAAGAGTCAGCGGTCGGGACAGAAGACTCATTTGATGCTGGTCTAAAGAAAGTTCTCAGAGTGCTACGGTCCCGTTTCTTCTGCTGGCTCTGCTGTGGATTGTTAGCCATGTTGGTGATGGCAAGAGACAACGGGCTCGAGATTGCTGTGTAGCTCGGCGAACATGCGGCCGTCAATCATGAATCACACGACTGGAGCGCTTGAGCAGCTGTGGGACCCTATTTTGTCATCAACTGTAGAATCTATCAACTTCTATTCTCACCTCAGCGTCCCGAAGTTTGGCCTCCGGTGGGCCCTAAGGCGATCTGATCGCTGATTTTGAGCGTCTTTCTAGACTGCGCGCACCATGATAGAAAGTTGTGAGGCTGGGATTCTCATTACATGGATTCTTGTACAATCTTCCACATGGGCTAGCAACCTGAATGATAAAAGGAAGAGGTGGGTCCACCGTCAGCAATCGAGAGCCATTCAGTTGCCGCTGAAAATAGCGTGGCCCGATGGATCTTGAAAGCTCCGATGCACTGCCACTAGCCAGATTGTTATTGCTCCCTCGTCCTGAGAGTAGGTAATTATGCATTATAGCTAAGTTGGAGCGATATAATTATGAAGTGAGCCCACTCTTTACTTTCGAGGACAAGGAATGATTCAGGCCGCAAACGTCAAAGATTGGGAACATCCTAGTGCGCTTCCTAACACAAAGTCGCTCCTCGGACTCAAGACTCCAATCGCTGCCATGGGTTGTTTACTAAAACACTCTTTCCACTGCAGATGATCGTCAATCTATGCAGGCCATCGCAACGCCGTCTCCCTCAGCTTCAAGACCCGATTGTAAAGAAGCGACCACCAAATGCAGTCGATTCTTGTTGCTTCACGCAACAATGACGGATTTGCTTGGACAATCGCCCTATCATGTCACATATACATTTCCTACGTCCGTATCTTTGCAATTGCCATTGTTATCGTTTAATACACTTCCTGGCGGCCGTTGTGGGCTATATTTCCTCACTACCAAATTGTTTTCAGCACGTTTCCTACACACACTGCATGGTTCTGCCCCTTTGCTACACTTCAACGTGGCACAGACTCGGACTATACAGCTTTTTGAAACCATCTTCGCCTTCGTCTCACCGGTTTACCCAGTTTACTGCACATTGACCGTGGACTTCATTACTTTGCACCGGCCCCTGTTGTGACCTATCATGATTTGATCATACACCTTGTCCTTCCGTCGTCGTCGTTACGCACGTCCGTTCTGCCAGTATCCTTTACTCAAAGGACAAAGCTCGATGTCTCCGCTGCTACATCTACAACGCTCGTACCTTTTATCAAGATTTCCGGTCGTTTATATGGCTTTGGACTTGTCTATAACAGTCTAAGGCCAGTGATGGATGTTCTTATATCTCGGTTATATCTCATACATCCCCCCGCGTCAAGCCTCAAAGAAGTGGTAACCTATACTCAGTCTGTTAACCTCAAGCCTCCTTCAGCAGTGTCACTGCCAAGGCTATCGACAAAACAACGATGATGTTAGCTCTACTTCTAGTGTGACCACTTGACACCAATCGACACTCCAGTGCACGCTGCTATCTTGGACCCTGATTCCGAAATCAAAACCCGTGCTAGGCAGGCGTTACAAGTGGAATGATTCACAGCTATGTATGCCTCTTCCATCCTCATCTAACTTCCTTATCCTGAGACGGTTAGCAGCTGACTAAAATGGGCTGGATCTTTCGTGCATTATGTAGTTCCTATACAGCACATACTCGAATGAATTCTATACTTAAAATGTATTCCCTCTTGCAATCGTTCCATAGCCGCCCAATGTTGCTGAACTCATGAATAAAAACCTAACGCGGATGCCATATCCTCGTGTCGAAGGTATGCGTATAGCTGAATCCGACATTGACAATCTATTATTGTACGACTGGGTAAATAGAAATACAAGGGGAAATCGTGATAGATCGCGTGAAACAAGATGGAGCGATGGAACTAATTGGAGGCCAAAAATTGAAGGGGAAAGAATAGGCGGGTAGGCAAAGAGGAAGTCGTAAAGGCGGATATATCAGGTCGCTATTACGGTGACAAGAGTTTGATGATGACAACAAGAGTGGCAGCTACGGACTATAAGATTCCGTCCATTGAAAGCCAAACACAGCGTGAGTAAAGTCGACATAAGAGCGAGCAAAGCATAATTGAGGCATACCATCTTGAGGATTTCCGACTGAGCAGTTGAAGATAAGGTCATTCATTACTTATAACAAGGAAAGACTTACCATACTTGGTTTCCGTGCCCGAATATTGCGCTGAAAGAGCTGGAGGAAGGGATGATGTCGACCGACTAGAAGGCGCGTTCTGGAATCTGTCGAAGAGCTTCCCTAGCAGACGGTGTCCGGAGCTCTCTTCTGAAGAGCCAGTCGTAGGGAGAGAAGATTCGTTTGATTGCTGTTTAAGGAAGTTTCTAAGAGTGCTACGGTCCCGTTTCTTACGCTTGCTCTGCTGTGGTTTCAGTCAGCCATGTCGAAGAGGGCAAGAGACAACAGACAACAGAATTGTGAATTGCATTTGCTGTGTAGCTCGGCATACTTGCGGCTGTCAATCACAAAATCACCCGATTTGATCATGAGCAGCTGCCGAACCCAATTATAATTAATTGATGAGCTTGTACATGTTCAGTGCTTGTTCTCACCTTGGCGCCAATGCAGTTTGACTCCTGCTGAACCTCAAGCGCTGATTCCGAGCGTCCTTGAATGCATGAATATCTCGTACATTGAGAAAGGGTAGAGAGTCGGGATACTCACCATATGGGTTCTTGTGCAATTCGTTGCGTAAACTGATATTCTAAATAATCAAAGGAAGAGGTGAGTCTGCTGTCAGCCCTTCAAAGTTGTCACCAGTTGAAGTCGGAATTTGGATAACTTATGGAACACCAACCACACTCGATTCTTGTTGCTGCACGTACCAACAACAGATTGACTTCAACATTTACCCTATCATGTCACTTATCTATCTCCCACGTCCATCCCTTCACAACCACCATTGTTATCGTCCAATACACCCCCCAATGGTCGATGTGGGCCATATTCTCTCACGGCCACATCATTTTTTGCACATTGCCAGTGTCTGCCCCATTGGATGGTTCTGCTCCTCCGCTATCCTTCAACGCGACATAGACTCGGGCTAACAACTTTGAGGACACATCTTCGTAGCATATTTACTCTACGTCTCACCAGGTTACCCAGTTCACTGCATCTTGACTATGGACTCCGTGACTTTGTGCAGGCTCCTGTTGCAGCCCTACACCTCGTCCTTCCATCGCTGTTCCATGTGCACGCTCCTTTATCCGAACACGAAGCTCGGTGTTTCGGCTTTTACATCTACAATGCCCCTACCCATCTCGATACTTCCGGTCGTATAATCAGCACCGAACTTGTTTACCACAGCCTTGTGCCAGCCTTAGACGTTCCTACATCTCTGTCACACTTCAGGCATCACTCCGTATCGGGTCTCATGAATGTCGTATTTTATCGTGATTCTATTAACCTCAATGCTTCTTTGACAGCACCGCTATCAATGCTGATTATTATCACACGCTTCCAGCAACAACGATGGAGATGTCAGCCTTATTTCCAGTGTCAACACTCGCGTTCACTTGGCACTCTAGTGCTCGCCGCTGGTCTTGGTCCTGGTATTGAAATCAAACTCCGCGTTGAATGCTGATACGGGTAATATGGTGTAATGTGCGTCTCATTCATTGCTATTTGCCTTTTCGAGATGTTTATTAGCTAGCTAGAATGAGCTGGACATTTAGTGCATTATGTGAGTGACCCTCATGTCGTATGTAGTTGAATATACGCCCTACTTAGAATGCGTCACCTGTCACAATTGTTCTGTTCCGGCCGTATACTACTGCCTGACTTATGAATAAGATATCTCACTCAGATATATGTGTTCGTAGCGCTCTATGCCTGTGTTTAAAAGTTATACACTTGGATCAGAAAGTTTATTGGATGTGCAAACTCAGAGATAGAGAAACGGGAAAGGATGTTTGGTTGCAAGCGATGGGAGGGAAAGATAGAATTGAATGGGCGTCGGGGCCGCGAGGGGGCAAAATGTACGAGTAACACAAAGGTGATAGTGATTATAAAGGCGACGGTTACGGACGGTAACATTGCGTCCATTGTGAGCCAAACACAGCATGAGTAAAGTCAACGTAAGAACGAGCAGAGCGTGGTATAGTGAGAATGTTAGACGTATCCGGCAAACATGCCTCAGGTGGCACAAACATCAGACGTACTTGGCTGTCGAGAGAGAGAAGCCATCCCGTGTGTTCGTCGTGGCGGTCAGGGTTTGTCTCCCGGATGTACAAATTACCCAAACCGCCAGCCGAGAGTGATTCGTCGGACGGGCCAGGGACGAGGTGTTCGACGTCCGAAGTCATGAAAACCGGTTCGTGTTGGGCATTCAACTCCTTCAAGCCTTTGCTTGTCAGTGCATCCCACACCCGCACTGATCGGTCGAGAGAGCTAGAAACAACATGCTTGCCGTCTGGCGAGAATGCAATAGACATGACCGAACTTGTATGGCCATTCAACTGCTTCAACTCTTCGCCTGTCGATGCGTCCCACACTCGTATTGATTTGTCGTCCGAGCCAGACACTATGTGCAGACCGTCTGGCGAGAATGACGCGGACAAGACCGTATCTGTGTGGCCATTCAACTGCTTCAACTCGTCGCCTGTCGATGCGTCCCACACCCGTATTGATTTATCGTCCGAGCAAGACACAATGTGTCTGCCGTCTGGCGAGAATGACACGGATAAGACCGGATGTGCGTGGCCATTCAACTGCCTCAACTCGTCGCCTGTCCATGCATCCCACACCCGCACTGAATCATCTTCCGAGCCAGACACAATATGCCTACCGTCTGGCGAGAATGACACGGAAAATACCGTATCTGTGTGGCCAATCAACTGCCTCAACTCGTCGCATGTCGATGTATCCCAAACTCGCGCCGATTTATCTTCCGAGCCAGACACAATGTGCCTGCCGTCTGGCGAATATGACACAGACAAGACTGAATCTGTGTGGCCATTCAACTGCTTCAACTCGTCACCTGTCGATGCATCCCACACCCGCACTGAGTTATCTCCCGAGCCAGACACAATGTGCCGGCCGTCTGGCGAGAATGACACGGACAAGACCGACTCCGTGTGGCCATTCAACTGCTGCAACTGATCGCCTGTCGATGCATTCCACACCCGCACAGATTCATCGTCTGAGCCAGACACAATGTGCTGGCCGTCCGGCGAGAATGACACGGACAAAACCGAGTCTGTGTGGCCATTCGGCTGCTCCATCTCGTCGCTTGTCGATGTATCCCACACCCACACTGATTTGTCGTCCGAGCTGGACACAATGTGCCTACCATCTGACGAATATGACACGGACAAGACCGAATCTGTGTGGCCGTTCAGCTGTGTCAATTCGTCGCCTGTCGATACGTCCCACACCCGCACGGATTCATCTTCCGAGCCAGACACAATGCGCCTACCGTCTGGAGAGAATGACACGGAATAAACGGGATCCGTGTGGCCATTCAGCTGCCTCAACTCGTCACCTGTCGATGCATCCCACACCCGCACTGATTCGTCGGAAGAGCCAGACACGATGTGCTTGCCGTCTGGCGAGAATGCAACGGACGAGACCGAATCTGTGTGGCCATTCATCTGCCTCAACTCGTCGCCTGTCGATGCATCCCACAGCCGCACTGAATTGTCGTCCGAGCCAGACAAAATGTGCATGCCGTCTGGCGAATATGACACGGACAAGACCGAATCTGTGTGGCCGTTCAGCTGTGTCAATTCGTCGCCTGTCGATACGTCCCACACCCGCACGGATTCATCTTCCGAGCCAGACACAATGCGCCTACCGTCTGGAGAGAATGACACGGAATAAACGGGATCCGTGTGGCCATTCAGCTGCCTCAACTCGTCGCCTGTAGATGCATCCCACACCCGCACTGATTGGTCTTCCGAGCCAGAAACAACGTACTTGCCGTTAGGCGAGAATGCGACGGACCAGACTGCATCCGTGTGGCCATTAAATTGCTTCAATTCGTCGCCTGTCGATGCATCCCACATCTGCACAGATTTGTCTGAAGAGCCAGACACAATGTGTTTGCCATCGCGCGAAATTGCGACTTCATTCACTTCACTGTTCACCCTGACAGTCATCAACAGTGCGCCACCCGATATCGCGCTCGTGAAGGCTGGTATTCTAGGGAAGTGCTTCTTCCAACCCTGACAGAGATCCGAGTTCCGTGACCATGTTGCTAGTGCGGATATGTATAGGTGTGGGGTCGATGCTGAAGCGCCGCTCCCGCTGAAATATAGAGCAAAAGACTCAGCGTTGGCCAGGTTTTCCAGTAGCGGCAACGGCAAGTTGCCCTAGGTAGCAAAATGAGTCAGGAATCAATCAGCTTCCAACGCACCTCACCTGCGAATTCACTACCCACTCACTCGCAGCTCGCAGCATTGGCTCGCAACGACCACGTGACTTCAGCAGATTCATAATTTCAATCCAGAACAAAATACGAAGCTGAAGAAATTCAGAGAGGGTTCGAAACAGGGGTTCGGACTGATTAAATGGCATGAATGCGGTGAGGCGCAGGTGATGATCCCAATTTCGGCAGGAATAGCACAAAACAGGATGGATATCCTGAATCTGATATGAAAGTGCGACGTTGTCTTTGTCGGGCACAAATGAACTAGTGATGTTCGCGATATTGAATTGCAAATCGTTCTTCATGACCCGGAAGCAAGATGTAGTGAGAAGGTGGTGGTGTTTCGCTTGATCACACCAGTAGTCTTTAGATCGATCTTGCGTGAATATGAAGTCCACGAAGGACTTATGGTACCACAGCACTTTACCACCTTCAATATAAAGAACAGCGTGAAGGTGCGAGAGGAGGGTATCGGCGACGTCGGTCATATCGGAGGTGAATAGAAGGTTGGCGATAACAGGGGTTGATGTTCGTTCTGCTGTACAAAGGAATGTGTGAAGGATACTCAGACGATCCATCCAGCCTTGATTTGGCGGTTCGAATTCATGGAGCGCCTCGTCAACGACCCGAGTGTATAACTCGTCGAGCAATCTGAAAGGTTTTTCACTCGACGACGGTCGTGAGATGGAGGAATTAGAGCTATCGAGAAGTTGCGCTAAAAATCTCTTTTGCTCCAATGCTCCCCGGACTCGCAGGTGGTTCACGATGGTGACAGCGTAGATAAATAACCCACCCGCTAGAGCTGCTAATTGTTCCGCCTCTAAACTGTTATTGAAATGGAGGCCGCGAGTTGTAAGATACGTTGCAATGTCAGCCTGGGCTTCCTCCTCCGCCACGTCTTGAAGACGATAGAGTTGCTTCTGCTTAAAAGACTTCACAAGACTGACAATCTCCTGGTCCTGCCGACTAGTGACAAAGAACCTGAGCCCCTTCAACCGATTTTCGTTCGCCCTTATGACGTGGAGGAGGTCACGCAAAAACTCGGAACCGCCTTTGTCGTCAATTTCGTCCAGAGCGTCGATGATGACAAGGTAACGCGGTGATGGCAGTGATGAGTCCAGGCACCGAGCGGATTCCGATGCCTGCCATGGTACCACAAGAAGGCCCTCCAGCTGGGCGCTAACGGTTTGATTGACGGTTTCAAAGTCCCCGATATCACTCAGTTTGTCGGCAAATGCTTTGCATTTCAAGGCTAGATGATGCACTATCGTACGGACGATGCATTTGGAGAGTCTCGTCTCCTCGAACTGCCGTGAACAGAAGAAGTTCCCTCCCAAGATGATTGTGTCCGTAGCATCTCCAGCAAACTCGAAGCGTCGCGCGATAGTGTAGGCAATGGTACTCTTCCCCGACCCTGCCGGACCGAAAAGCCAGTAGAGATTGGGGCAGTCTGCCGACATGTTTTTGGCCCATGTAACGATCTCGTCCAATATGCGGACACGAGTTCCTGGTGTGCAGACATCCCGACGCAACTGTCGTTCTGCTTTACTCTCTAGATGGTATTTGTGGTCGGCAATCTTTGATGGCGCGAGTTCTTTCAGGAGCAATTTCTGTTCAAGATATCAGCCTGGAAAGCGGTGTGTAAAGATGACGATACAAACCCTAACACCCTTTTCCATGTCGTATACATTCTTGAAGACCCTCATGTTGATGGTCAACTAGATCAACGCAAGTGAGACGATGTAGGCAAATGATATCCGGCTCTCCTTACCTCAAATTGCACCCTGGCCTCATTTACACGCTCGAATATATCGGCGATCCGCTTTTGTTCGTCCTCGTGGTCTAGAATTCTTCGCAAGATAGTGCCGTCCCTGAGTTTCTCTAGTTCTTTCAGTTCATCGCCCAAATCCCTATGCAACCGTGAGCCCAAACTTGTTTCGACGCGAAACAGCAGCATACTTTGTAAATTTCTCAAATCGCTGATTTTCCGCATCGTTCTTCGGACTCCATCGATCCATCGCCGTTGCCACTGCTGCCAACTGAGCTCCTGTCGACTCTATCCTCCGTCGGACGGCATCCCGATTATCATCCACTACCTGGGATCATGTTCAGCCACAAATCAGTATAAAGAACGACTACGAACCCCTTTGGCTTCCATAACTGCCGTGGCAAGACCGAGAGCCACCTTAGCTGGATTACTGTCCACGATACCAGCTGCTTTTGTGACGACTGTCTGCAAAAACCTTCCTGTTAGCTTAAGACTATCCATTACGGTCGATCCAGACTCTGGAGGAGCGGCCTGTGATTGAGTGGTGGTCCCGACGGACTTGTTAGCAACCACTTGAAGAAAAGCATTCAGTGTAAGCATCGAGTTGCGGGGAGTCCGAGTCTCGATCTCACCATGGGACTCAACAAGAGAAATGGAAGTGATCGAGTGTTGCTGGGCCGATGGTTCATCCTGATCTGTAGATGGTGACCAGTCTGGCAATAGTGGTGTTTTGAAAGTCGCTCACCTTGCACTACCAGAGGAATAGCAGGCAGAGGCCGTTCGGCAGATGTCCTCGGCGCTTGATGGTCTGCGTTTTGGGGTGATAATCCTGTGTGTAAACTGATACCTGTGGGCGTACTATCCGTACTATCTTTAGGGTTTGCGACTTAGCGATCAAAGATGCGGTCATTTATCAAGCACCTGGTGACATGTAACGAGGACCCACTTACCAGATATAGTTTCCGCGCCCAAGTTTTGATTTGAAGAAGTTGAAGGAAGAGGCGATGTCGACCGACTAGGAAGCACGCTCTGGGGTTTATTGAAAAATTTGCCAAGCAGACGGTTTCCGGAACCCGCTTTTGAAGAGCCAGTGATAGGAAGAGAGGAATCGCTGGATGATAGTTTAAAGATATTTCTCAGCATGCTACGGCCCCGTTTCTTCTGCTTGCTTTGCTGCGGATGGTCAGCCATGACAAGGGCAGAACAAGGGATTGAATATTGAATTGCTTTGTCGTTCGGCATACATGCGGCCGTCAATCACGAATCACACGGTTTGAGCAGGTGTGAGATTCTATTACAGTAAAATCAATTGATGAACCTGTCAACATTATTCTCGCCTCGGCGTCACGTCCGCTATGGCTGGATGAGCCTGACTCCCGATGCATGATGGGCCCCAATACGATCTGATTATGACTCGAAGTGTCCTTACGTGCATTAGCGTCTCTTGCACTGTGATGAGAGTTATGTTCGTGACACGGATTTTGTCCAAACTATTGGGAGTTCTGACTTTCGAATGAGAGAAGAAAAGGTTGGCCTGGATGCATGCTGCCAGTGATTTATCGCTGCGAATAGTTTTGGCAGTTGAAAGTAAACATCCGAGTCGAAATTTGGACGAAAGCTCCGACGCACCGCCACCGCCCGCTTGCCTCCGCTTGCTCTCTTTCTCTTCAACATACAATCACCATCTGGCTCCATGGCTACGTTGCCCCTTAGCTCTTGCTGTAGAATTCGCCTCGAGGACCTCACAAATTTTTGATTTACTTAAAGCAAATCCTACGGTGTACTTAAATGTAGGGTTACTCAAGATGTGGAATCGCTTGAGAAGCAACTACCTCCCAGATACAAAGCTCAGACCGACCTATTCAAATAGATTGGCGCCCTTTTTTCAGGAATGACTGTGATCGGAGATATTGGGCCCTCGACGGAAAAAGTCAAAAAGCAAAGTCGCTAAAGAAACTTACTGTATATCTTGCACAGAGAATTCACAATATGTTGGATGAACGAAATATTGAACACATGCACGTACATGCGCATTTGCATCATTATCGTCAATTGCCGATAAGATCTTTAAATCTCCCATGCATCAGTCTATGTCGAACCCTCAATCTCGATGCATCATTCGTGGCTCAATAAGTAAGTAGTCTGCATATGGCGTCTACGATACTTCTGGCTAAAAGTTTTATCCGCCAAAAGATAATGATGAGTACTTTTACGGTGAGATTCTGTCGACTTATCGCTCAGCCTAGGCCTTTTCGCTCATTGGGTTGAACAGTGAAAACCATCGCTCGTCCAGGCGAAACGATTTCTTCATATCGCTATGAGCAGCGCGTTGGCGGGAAAGGAGCCAACCAGGCTGTCGCTATCACAAGAGCCGGAGGTGTTGCCGACTTTTATGGAACTATCGGCAAAGATGGTTTATGGGTGAAAGAGACTGTTGGGAAACTTGGTTTGGACGACACTCATATCATCGTATCTGATGTAAGTCTTCTCTTCTACTGCTAAGCTCGGTGGTTTATTTCTACTGCGGGATAGGTACCTATCGGAAGAGCCCTCATCCAGATATCGGACAGTGGAGAAAACAGTATCAGTGGGTCATTACCCCCTTGTTGATTCTGTTGATTTTAATAGTGACATATCGGTCTCAGTCCTTTTCCCTGGCGCTAATCATAGCAAGCTTCATGAGGAGAAATGGACCAGCGGCGATCCTCCCTACAAATCTCCTGATTGCACTCATCTTCTCTTGCAAAACGAAATCGACTTCGAGTCGACGCTCTACGCTCTGAACAACTCTCCTGGTGCGACTACAATTTTCAACCCATCTCCGCTACCTGCTGCAGAAGAAATCAAGAAGTTTCCCTGGAATAAAGTCGATTGGTTGATAGTAAACGAAGGTGAAGCGGAGGACCTTTATCAAACCCTTCGTGAACTCGATAGCCCATCTCCACCAAAGCAAAGCGACCCAACATCACACCGGGAGCTCCTCGCAGCTCTCTCCGGCCAACCTGCATTCTCCGATAAAACGAATATCATCTGCACGCTTGGCAAGGACGGCGTGATAGCCTACATACCAACCTTTCAAACCCCTCATGAGGACCCATTGTTCATGTATCTGCCTGCAGCGGCACTTGAAGGCAACATACGAGACACGACTGGGGCAGGTGATTGTTTCACAGGGTATTTTGTGGCGGGACTGATGGAGTTTGGACCACATGCCACTCTTGGGCGCGAGATTCGGGAGAAGGATGTAGATGGAATATTAAAGCGATGCGTGCAGGTAAGTGATATACGCCAACATGTTAGCTTCTTTTTGGCCCTGACGTTGCTGGTAGGCCGCTGGAATGTGCGTGGAAAGGCCCGGAACGATTGACAGCATACCCTTCAGGCCAGAAGTTGAGGCAAGAATGCTAAGTTCGAGCTCAAAGGGAAACTAATATTCACAATTATGTACGTCATGAAAGTCTTTGTTCGTATTGTACATGTGAGTGGATCGACTGCGGACAGAACTTAATTTCTACTTCTGAAAGGTCTTGTGAAGAGTGAACGCCCTCAGTTCATTGTTGATAGTCGCTCCAAGTACCTTCTGAGACCAGGGTGTTTCTATCGCCTCTTTGAATGATGGCTCATCAAGGAACCCGCTCGTTTCCCAATCGTAGAGAGTGAGATAGGGGTGTGCCGCCTGGGCGGAGCTGGCTTCCGCTTTCTCACCAAGCTCCGTCTGGCTGATCAGCCTAAACCGTCGAGCTCTGAGGAAGCCAGGAACTTTAGACAAGAGCTCTAGATGCTCCTCCGCGTACCATTTGTTGAGGTCGTCGTCGTTTTCTGGGGTCGGTCGTAGACAGGCAACGAACACGACTTTGGCTGCGGTGGTTTTATTGAGGCCGGGTTTCTCAAGAGTGGTTATTGGACTGTAAAGTCTGCGATTGAGCTGGGCGAGTCGCGAGACGATGGACTTCTCGTTAGCGGAGGCCTTAGCGCCTAGAGCTTTAAACCCGTCGTCATCATAGATGTTGGGCACGGTCGTATCATATATGGCTAGCCAGGAAGGAGGTTTTCCATCTGTTGTCTTGTAGCGTGCGGCAGAGGATATAGATGAGAGAGCCATGCGAGCCGGAGCATGTTCGTTGTCGTACCAGTCTGTCATGGAAAAGTAAATCATATACCTGGGCCAATCTAGACACAATGTACTTGCCATTGAATTCTTGTTCAGTTACTGATGAGCCAGGCTCTCCATAAACAAAAAGCAGCCCAGCGTTTTTGTCTGGTGTCGCCATTATTGAAAGAGCCAATGCGACTTCGGGGTGAGCATCTTTATATATGAAACGCAGAAAGCAACTTCTCTTACAGGATGAGAAAGCCGAAGCACATCAAATGACGTGAGCTGGGCATATGACGCAGTTGTAACCAGACATCCGCCAATCAACTTCACAAGATTGCTCATTTTCATCATCAGCTGCCAGTGCGCAAAGCTAAATCAGCGTATGTAGCGCAATGCACACCGCCTATCATGATTATGATTCGGGCTCTGGGTCAGGGGCAACCCTTATGTTCTGTCAACTCAAGCTAGAATGTAACTTGTAGATTTGTCAAGTGAGCAAGTCGGAGAAGTTGACGAGAACGTGCTTCCTTTTTGGGATCCTGGGAACTCTTCGTCGGACCGAACCTCCCACTCTCCCACTCTTGAAAATCTACCAGGGCCTCCGTTCGCTCGCAGCTTCTACTACTTCGAAGTTCCCCTCCTTACAAATTACATTCAGCCACCCTTCTGCGGCACTCTTACTTGAGTACTCTGATGGATAAAACTTCCAAGATTACGGCTTCATTTCCTCCGGTATCCTCGTTAATGGCATAGCTTCTTGCATCAAAACGGAACCGTCGGAACGTAATTTTTCTCACTAAGCGCAACTCGCGCGTGTGCACAGATCCATTCATTGAATTCAAGAGCATCACACTCATACCTTTGCTGTGTTGTAAAAGGCTCTCGGTGTGCAGCTGTAGAAGACAAAGGGCGCGCAGTGCGCGAACCGCTTGATACCAGTACGTAAAGTGCTTCAATTTGCAGTCTATGCTTACGAAGGCAATGGACCGTGCTAGGCGAAACATCTTACAGTAAGCATGCATACTACATTGGCAGCGAGCCTTCTTTATCTACCACTGGGGTCGGTCAGGCGCTTAACCTCATTCGGCCTTCCATGCGACAATTGTGGGACCTATTGGTTGGTGTCATCGGAATCGGATATCCATGCGGCCATACGAATCTCGCGTGATGTTGCGTAACGAGCCAGTAGTATCTCACGACTGTACAGTATGCGACGTCAAATCAGCCGCATAATGTGCCCTGCATCTCCACCGAATATATAAGTTAAACCATGCTGTTAAACGCCAGCCTGGCTTTTCCTCTTGCTCTGTTCCGTCATGTCCCAGCCGAAATCAAGAGATAGCCACGATGAGAAGGGCACCCTTAACACTAATGACTCGACAGGATACGATTTTGGTGGTGAAAAGTCGCTTCCTCCGCCCCCAACCCTTACAGAGGCCGAGGAAAACAGATTATACAGAAAAGTAGACTTGAGGCTCATGCCGATCTTGGCCCTCCTATATCTTTTGTCTTTCATTGATAGAGGTACTATCAAATCCAGTCCAATCCTTTGTGGCATCTTGCTGACTATACCAACTCTCAGGCAATATCGGTATGTCAACTCGACCAGTTCTATCACAACCTCGCCTTGACCCAACCTCCCCTCAAAGGAAACGCAAAACTCCAAGGGCTTGTAACGCAACTCCATCTCACGGGTAATCAGTATAATATTGCTTTGGTATGTGAACGCAGTGGGCCTCAGACGCTCCTTTCATCTGACCACTATATTCAGACAATGTACTTCATTGTATGCAATCCGATTAACTACTTCACGATTCTAAGCTTATCTCCATCCAGCCATACTGTATATTCGAGTGCCCCGCAAAGTAAATTTGCAAAACACCTACGTTCGTTCCTGAAAAGCTAAACGTTATTTTACAGTCTCGTCCTGAAAAAGTTCCGGCCGTCAAGGTATGGAGTAGCTTTCAACTTGTGTTTCCGCGGGGCGATTAACATCATCTTGGGTCAGGTGGTTGCCGGGAATCACGGTGGGTTGACCGAAATGGAAACCGTAGCGATAGACTGACACTTTACTGCAGATACTCTGGGGTGTTATTGTGTAGGTTTTTCGTTTGTCGGTTGACACCTTGGAGACCCCCACGCTTAAGTCGCTTGTCAGCGTGTTGATGGGTATAGTCAAAAGGTTGGGAAATTTTTCCAATAAACGCCAGTTCCTTATCGCCCACTATCTCAGCTATCCCCAACTGGTCGGCGTCAGAGTCTGTCTGGGCGTAGCCGAAGCCGGTCTGTTCCCTGGCGTTGTTTACTAGTATGTTGTCATCTCTACAGATCGAAATCGTGATAAGCTTAAATTTGCCTAGTTTGAGTATCTGGTATCCACGGTATAAGCTTCAGTACCGCATTGGATTGTTCTTTGGGGCTGCCTCTGTCGCTGGCGCATTTTCCGGTCTCCTTGCGTATGGCATCAGCTTTATGGATGGCCAGGGCGGTCTTCTAGGCTGGTCATGGATCTTTGTTCGTCCCAAATTGCACAATTCCTCTTTAATATACTGATAATCCGTGACAGATTATAGAGGGTATTCTCACCGTCTTGGCGGGTTTACTTGCATTTGCCGGTGAGGATATGTTAACTAGAATAGAGCCAAAGTGCACGAAACTTACACTGTGACTTGCAGTCATGGTTGATTTCCCCGACACTGCGAAGTTCTTGACGCCTGAAGAGCGATCGTATATCATATGGAAGAAAAGTACGCCTGGTTTTCTTAGAGATGCGGACAAAACCTAACTTTCGATGAAACCGAGCAAGAGTACGACAATTCGTCCGTTGGCGAAGAGGAACATTTTGAAACGCGGCACTTCTGGTCGGCAATAGGCGACTGGCAAGTATGGCTTCATGTACTGATATACATGTCCATTATCGGCCCACGTAGGTTGTTCAATACCTCATAGTTTCCTGTGTACTTACTGTACTTTCCTGTAGTCTATGGTATAACTCTATTCTTGCCGTACGTTACCTTCGGTGACGATATACCATTCTACTGATACGCGTTTGAAAACAAACAGGAGTATAATTAACGGGTTCGTTCGCTCTTTCTTATTCCCTGTCGACTTTCCTAAAAGGCTCTATAGATTTGGATATACGCCTGCTATCAGCCAACTGCTCACCGTGCCACCATATGTTGTAGCCAGTGAGTTCGCTTTTCCTTTCTATGACCCAAGTTCTCGAGCCTTTCACAGCTATCGTCCTCTATTTCTTTGCTCACTTTTCCGACAAGCTAAAACTACGTTCACCTTTCATCCTCGCTGGACTCACTATGTGCTTGATCGGCTTTTCAATCAACATATCGCACGTGCCTAACGGTGTCAAATACTTTGGAACGTTCTTCGTGGTCGCAGGATCATATGCCGCCTTCCCTGGAATCGTCGCATGGTCAGTTAAATAAACCCCATCGGGCTCCCGCACGCACTAACTCCGGTCTGCTCAAGGCTGGGAAACAACCTTGCCGGTCAATACAAACGAGGCATCGGTATGGCAGTCCACATAGGCATAGGCAACTTTAGCGGCGCAATTGCAGCTAACATTTACAGATCACGAGATGCCCCTGGTTACATCCTCGGACGTGAGCCCGCATATCTTTCATTTCTTGTGTCTTTTTGTTGACCGATTGTCATGTCTTACTCAAATGTAGACGGCCTGGAGCTCATGTTTGTCGGTATTGGATTTATCTGTGTTCCCGCGGCTGTCTTGTCGTACATTCACATCAATCGCAAGCGTGACGCCATGGAGAAGGCCGCCCTGGAAAGTGGCGAGCCGAAGAAATACACACCAGAGGAGATTCGCAGGCTGGGTGATAGGGCGCCCGATTTCAGATACACGCTTTGACGACCCAGTCTCTGTTGTAGAATTACGAAGGAAACTTTCACGAGAATGCAAAAAGTGTACACACGTCAAGCCACGATTAACCGAGCTCTAGACCGAAGTAAAGCATGCGTGGAAAAAATGGATTCAGTGTGACTAGGCACGATAGCGAATACAGACATAGCGGCAGAAAAAAAAGGCGGGGTGGTAAGGAATCAGCCCCACCGTCCACGTCCCTTCCTGCCGTCGCTAGCCCCAAACTCTGCGCCATATGGCTGAAATCTACTTTTCCTACCGACAGCCGTTCCCAAGCCTGTCTCTCTCTCTTTTTCCTTAGCTTTCGGATTGTGAGACGAGGGCGCGAAGTTGATTTGACTTCTCTTTCCGGATGACTGGGCAGCTGCTTGTTGCTCCGAACGAGATTTCTGATACTCGGCTTTGGTCGGCGTGTGGAGTTTATGACACGTTCGAGGCAGTTCGTTAGTTTGGTCACCGGTTGAGGGTATGCGAAAGAAGATGCAAGCATGAATGTTCAGATTGAAGTAACATGGAAAAGAGGTAAAGGATAGGGCCAGAAGGCAACGGACATACCAATTTGGTCAGCAAACCAATCCTGCTGCACGTCATTGGGATTCCAGATGTGCGGTGGGAAATTTGTCGCGCGTTCATCTACGTCGACGAATTCAACGAGCTTTGTGTACAGATGCGGATTTCTGAAAGATCTGTTTGACATGAGAGAATCGTTGAAATGTTGTGGATGATCTGTGTCGCGTTTTAATGTTTGAAAGTGGGCAAGTTTCGTCTAGCATTGGAGATTGAGTTAGAAGGGTGCAAAAGACAACTAAAAGCCAGGATAAAGTCACCGAGAGGGCTGGGTCCGGTGGATCATCCGAAGGCGGTGGGATACCCCAATCATCAATGCCCATAATTTCGGGCGGGCGGATGAGAGCACGTATTCTCGATAGCTCATCTTTCGGTTCTTGGTCTTCTCTTCGATGTGACGGTGATGGGTGTGACTGCGACGGCGGGGTACTCAACTCCATTGCCTCCGACTCCGACTCGTACTTGTCTTGCTCCATCTCGTAGTGCCTAACCTGCGACGTTCCATCTCCACTACCGCCTTCTGCCTCTTCCGCAGCCAATGACACGTGTGCGCGAGCTTTGCTTTTCTGATTGTGGGCCAACTGTGGAGGTTTACGTATCACGATTTGCGATTTTGTAGTTCGACGAGCTGACAACATGAATTACAGGATCAGAAACAATGTTGCATGTCCAAAGAACTAGTCACGCACGTTCTGAGTCAGTGAGATTGGAAGAAGCCGACTTCAGTTGTTTATCTTTATCCTAATCCAAGGAAAAATAACAGCCAACAGCAAAGGAGGGAAACGGCCACGAGGGGCTGAAGGGATGAGGGGTTCTCACATTCGTAGCATTGTCATTGCCGTTATGTTCGCTGGACCTGGCAGGTCCGGGTTGAGAGCGATGGTGTTCCGAATCGCTGGCCGTCCTCGTCTGCTCATCTCGTTACTGGTTCAACTATCGAGCACGTCTTTTGCCGTATTTACTAGCTCAAAATTAAGCTCATTTAGCTTCATCTATAGCACATGTCTAATGCACTTGGAATGTGAGCAATACCAGGCCCCCTTCCGTTGATCCGACATTCTAATTTGGCTCAACGCAAGGTACCGAACCGTTAAACGCCTCGGGATCCCAGATTCGAACATTATTTTAATGCTAGCGGACGACGCGGCTTGTAACTCGCGTAACAAGTTTCCAGGAAGCGTGTACTCAAACAGGGGTCGGCATCTTGACCTGTACGGTGACAACATCGAAGTTGACTATCGTGGGTACGAAGTTACTGTCGAGAATTTCATTCGCGTACTCACCGGTGAGTTTTTGTATTACATATCTATGCCTAGTCAATGGCTCATGCCGCTTAAGGTCGTATGGACCCTTCGGTACCTCGTTCTAAGCGGCTTCTGACAGACTCTAGCTCTAATATCTTCGTGTACATGACTGGGCATGGCGGCAACGAGTTTTTGAAGTTTCAGGACAACGAAGAGATTAGCGCGTTTGATATCGCTGATGCTTTTGAGCAGATGTATCAAAAGAAACGGTATGTCCAATCTCAATCTTTTTACACTCAGCATATGGCAGCTGACCTGGTGATAGTTACAACGAGATCTTCTTCATGATCGATACATGCCAAGCGAACACGATGTATTCCAAATTCTACTCCCCTAATATTCTGGCTACGGGATCTTCTCTACTTGGCGAGAACTCTTACTCTGTACGTGGCAGCATTTCAGTTTGCTCTTCACTGATTATCTTGACTTGCATTTACTACAGTATGAGAACGACAACGACATTGGTGTGGCAGTAATAGATGCATACACACACTACGTGTTGGAATATATGGAGGGCATCAACAAGACGAGTCACAAAACTATGGGAGATCTCGTATGTCCGCCCGCTCAGTGTTTTTGACTTAAACACTTCTTAACCTCTTTTTTGCATTCCCCGTTCTAAAGTTCAATTCATACGATCCAACAAAGATCAACTCCCACCCAGGAGTCCGAAGTGATCTGTTCAAACGGCCACTCAATAGTGCCTTGATCACCGACTTCCTTGGCGGTGTCTCTCACGTGGAAGTGACTCCGGATACCCCGATCGACATTTCCGTTCCGCCGAAAGCGCCCACCGACACCACAGCCGAAGCGCCACGAGTTGCGTCACATGCGAGTGGTTCGCCCATCCGGGCGTCATATGCTGCTAAGAACACGGTCATGGGCGTCAGTTATGATTACCAATCTCGAGCATGGCTCTCTGCTATTCTATTAGTGTCCCTTATGGCTTTTGTGACGTACAGAACGTCATAGCTGCAGATTTATTTAAAATGAAAAACATATGTAAGACACCCGTGTTCGAGTTGTTTCTCATTCATAACCTTGAACGTAAACTACTACCATGGCTGTCGATGATTGTACCTGCCAGGCTAACTGCGGGTATGAACCATCGCGTTATCTTTCGAGACCAGCCTTTTTGACGCTCTCATTGTACAGAACTTGCGGCCCTCAAGGCACAGGTTGCGCCTGCCCCAAGGGTAAATGCAACTGTAACAACTGCGAAAATAAGAAGCATACAGCGAATGTACGTATAGTTGAAGGTGCTGAAGAAACCTTTAACCATCCCGACCGAACAGTGCCACTGCTCGGGCGACCAGAATCAATGCCCTTGCTTGAAATCTGATCAGCCTTGCACATGCTAAATTTATGGTACATGTATGGCCTTGTAAGCTTGTAATTGTATTACATCGCGTAGTTTAAATGCGGAAAATGTGGCAGTCCAGATATGAGTTTACGACAGCAGATATGAGATTGCAATACAAACAGAGGCTCCCTACATGAATCACTCGCACAGAAGATGGCGGTCTTTGAGGCGATGGTAATTCATCGTCGTCTTTGGCATTCGAACATGGTTATTGCAATTCAATCTCAGCTGAGTCACCTCGCCACTCGATCATGCTTTCCAACAACACTATGAGCCTACCCAAACGCACAGAATCCTCTTCTGATAACGACAATAACGACGATATCAATGCACCTTATTCTAAACGCCCTCGGGTAGAGAATCAGGAAGGCCTGCCCCCTGTGTCCGGGCTCATAGATATCAACAACCCCTTCGTAAGCTCCGTTAAAGCTTCGGACCTCGGACAAGATGAGAAGACAGCAATGTTACTGTTCCTTCTCTGTGACCAAGTCAGAGACAACCCCAGATGGAAACTAGTCCTTGATCGGCGGTTTGGCGGTATCAAGGAATGTCGGAAAGCTTTAGCGGCCTCTGGTGGGAAGGTGCTGAAGCAACACCTCCTCGCTCAAGATTGGGCGGCTCTGTTTGATAAATCAGGCAGGTCCTTTTTTTCGCTCAATGTTCGATGACAGTGAAAAACTCCTATGCGTAGCCGGATTATGGAATGAATGGGCCGTGAAACGCTCCGGTAGACCATTAGTTTTCTACTGAAACACAGTAACTAAACATTTTTAGGAAAGGGACTTAATCAACATTTCGAAAATGTAGAATTGACTCGTGCGTAATTTTGGCTCCCTTTGCTTTACCATAATCGCTAAAACTATATATATTTAAGAGAAAGGTGTTTACTAATTCAAGCTCCCGCTTTGCTTAGCTCACCCTTGTTCATAGCTGTCAAGTCCGCCTGGCGTAACAGTTATCACGGACTACACCATCAACTTCTCTTCAACAATATCAATGCCCTTTGGTCACCAGGTCCATCATCAAGAAAACCATATTCCAACCAAATCGCGATTGTTCAGAGTTCTGGTGCGGGAAAGTCCCGCATGGTCCATGAGCAGGCAAAACTTGTTTTTACAATTCCTTTCAATTTACGATATGACACTGAAGACAAAGGTGCTCGATGCTTTCTGTCATTGGGAGCTTCTCATGTTCAATTTCCATGCAGACCTCGCTTACCCCCCACCCGACAGTGCTGTCCGCGAATACTTTATGTTTAGGCCCCAGGGTATGCCCAGCAGGAACATGTCCATAACTATCTGCTACCTAGAATTTTTCTGCCGCGTATTCGAACGAATCACTGCCGAGCTAAATGTTTGCGATCAAGAGTTGAATGGCATCATTTCTGCTGAAGAGCTAGCCAATTGGTGGTCCGGTCATCTAGAAGGCGTTCGTGCAAGCCTGTATGAAGCGGCGGTTGATGATGCCATGACCGCAACCAATGTGCGTATCTGTTGAGACAGTACGGGATATCATAACTAATGGCCACATTGGCAGTCCGAAAACCAGAAAACTGATGGCGAAACACCCATAACGCGTCAACTGCCATCAGTTGCCACACCATCTAGCGAAGCATGGCGGAAGAGCCCTGAGGATCGTAAACTTGAGGAAAAATTTGTAGAAACGGCGAAATCGTCAAAAGAAGCGCTCGAATGCCTTCTACAAAAACTGAAATCCTTTTCGGGGGAGCGAAACGTTAAATTGGTCATTTATTTTGATGAAGCACATACTCTCACCAGCGACGCTGTTCCGCATGACGGGGACAGCAAGACACTGTATGAGGTTCTTTGCGGGACTCTCAACCACTTCAAAGATTTTCCCATGATCGCCATATTTCTCTCAACAAACCCGAGTCTAGTTCAATTCGCTGCACCTCGAAAATTTGCCACGTCTGCTCGCATTCGCAGTGGTGAAGCCGCCATGAACCCATCTATCACTGAAACGCCATTTGATTGCTACGAGACACTCAAGGTAGAGCCAGGGGAATTGACCAGCAAAGATATCAGCAAAATTCCTTACCTGGCGCGGTATGGAAGGCCACTGTTTGTGTTTTGAATCGTCTGGCCACATTTTATTTGCTGACGACCGCGATAGATTTTGGGCAATTCTAAGGGAAGTGGGGCCGGAAGTGTCTGGCTATGATACGGAAATTTTGGAATTGGCTCGCGCGAAGCTTCTCGACTCTCGCCGAATCGACGTGGACAGCACACTACTCGAGCCTGGTGCCAGTTTGGCCGTCTTGGATGTACAATTGTCGTTAGACTTCGAGCCCCGACGTGAACTAGCACGAGTGGAAGAGGCTGATCTAGTTGAAAGCCACATGCGGATCGCATACTCTATTCCCGGTCATAGGGCATACCTCCGGTCTGGATACCCGTCTGAACCCCTTCTTGCTGAAGCTGCCGCTCAGCAACTTTGGGTTTGGAGGAGAAAGAAACCAACTTTTGTAGTTGACAAACTCAACGACATCATGACGACTGGCTTGCTTGACCGCGGAGAGCTTGGAGAGCTTGCTGGACGCCAAATCCTGCTGGACGCCTATCACCGCGCAGTTGAGCAGGAACAATCGAAAGACGATCCCTCTGCGGCGATGCCTCCAAATTACAGTGCTGGCTGCCTTTTCATAACGTTCATTGAAATGCTGTTCAGTGACCAGTACCTAGACACTGTACTTGACAGCATGCCAGACGATGCGAATGGTAAAACATTTAGAGAAGCTTTCAAGACAGCTCGCGTCTGCTTCACGCACTTTGGGGAAATGGCAGACGACGCTGGCGCAACTTCCGCTGCCGCATATGCAGCTTACTTTCGTCACATGGCAATCATGGGTCGGAATGGCCAACACAGTGTTGATTGCATCATTCCCATAGTCTTGGAGGACACCAAACTGTGCGAGCACGTCATCACTGCCATGCTAATCCAGTTCAAGCGACGCACCACAAGTGGTACCATCGCTAAATATTCCATCGATCAAAACAAGTTTGGATTCTTCCCAGAAGAGCCGAAGCGATGCACACATGGTTCAAACGTTGAAGTTTACCGGCCGTTTGTCAGCTTGATCATGGAATTGGGAATACAACCACCTTCTCGCAACCGCTCTCAAACGCCGCCACCATCGACTCAGGAACAGGCGACTTACAACACGCCGTCTAAAGTAAAAACCCCGCTTTTGGGCCAACATCACCACCGTAAAGAGGGACATGCCAGATACAACATATTTGTTTACGGTTGCTCCCCAACCGTGTACCGCGGAATTAACGCTGCACAAAAAGATGCATATGCAATGCTTCTGAACTCTCATGATTTCCTTTCAGAACACCCGCGTAATGACGAGGAATCGCTAAAAGCAGTACGGCGGATGAAGGCATTCTGGGCGAGGGGTGAAGACAGTTACCACTGGATCGAACACGATGATATTCTCCATGGATCTATCTCAAATCCATCTGCAGATGTTGTCTTAGTAGGTACTGTAGAGTTGCCGGCTAGTGGTTAAACCATTATATATGTTTGTTTCTAGCTTATCCCTTGTAGACCTATTCGCAAGTAATGAAGAGCAAAATATCACAACGCCCAACCCGATCTCGCGCAATTACTTCAGGCAATGCTTCACCATGCGCGGAGCTTTGGGGGTGAACCAGGAGCGCGCTATGCCGCGATGTCAATAGCAATCTGTAGGGTTCCAGACGATGCTGAAACATTCAAAGAACTTCATGAACTTGCCAAAACCTGGCTTTCTCACTTTTTGTTAATCTGCAAGTACCGTTAATCATGACTACAACTTTCACTAATAAGCATATCTCTAGTTCGTGCAAACACCTCCCACTTCGAGCCTCAGCAACGGAACGACAATCCTTTGAAGATTGCGACGCCCACTCTTAACACAACGGCCGCGATGATGGACAAAGGAGCCCCGAACCTGGCGCTCTAATTTTCGAGACGAGGCATGTCTTGAACGTTCTACATGGATCTCTGAATGAACTTGTCGACATACTAGGTAATTCGTCGTGACGGATACCGATGCGTAGTGACAGAAGTACCGGATAAAGAGCATCCCATCATCTCTCAGGAGAGTAATATTCGTGTGCCGAGACATAGGCTTGAGGCATCCCATATCATACATCGTCCTATTGCCGTTTATGATTCAAAACAGGATAAAAATGCGGTTAGTTTCCATGAATTCCCTGGATTTGGGCGTATACCAATCACTCAACAGTTTTTGTCTGCTGTGATCACATACGAACTGTTTAGGAAGTTTGGTATCCAAGGTCTGACAAGCTTCAGGCCCCGGATGCTGAGAGCCGATTCGCCAGAGGGGTACAACCTTGGCTCGTCTAGCACGTCATTATAATGCATTCTTAGTTGCCAGGAAGCCGGTACCAATCTCACCATTCACACTGGCCTATTAATAGGTCATACCTAGTTCGGAACCAGTGTGAGCGGGTAAGATCTCGAAGTGGTCCGCTTCCACTCTCGCTTATCTCCCCTCCTTCCCTTCTTATCGTTCTCACATGGCCCGTTGGATTTTTCCGCATGTGTAGCGTCAGCTCAAGGCTTAAAAGCCACTATGCCCCAAACCGGACTCCAGAGGCTCCTCTCTTCTCTCCCTTTTTCCTGAGTAGCACGTTGTAGGCGAGGAACCATGAGCACTCTTCCGGTTATTCATTCCAGTGAATCTCTTGCCAAGGAACAAAAGGACGACCACGAAAAGATTCCACCAGCTTCCCGCCCTCCTTCTATAATCGATGAGAAACAGCTACCCTACATTGACGAGAAAGGGACTCTCCATGAGCCGTCTGACGTTGGCGAGGTTTACGCTGATGGACCTCGTCTTATTGATCTTGGTGAAAACGGGAAAGAAAGGCCAATTGGTAATTGATTTCCGTCTTGCGAGACACATCGCTTTGACTTCTATTTTATTTCATCTATAACTACATCTTCATTGCAGAAACTGACGCTGATTATGCCATTCGATTGATCTCTTTGGAGGACGACCCTTCGCTCCCCATTTTAACTTTTCGCATGTGGTTCCTTTCCCTCGGCTTGTCTTGTTTTGGAGCTGTACTCGGACAAGTATTCGTAGGTTCCTTTCTCTGCTTACCAGCCCATAACTCAACAAAAATATCTCCTTAACGACATTTTCCATTTTCATCGTCAAATCACCATCTCGAACGCTTCATCGTCTGACAGTATTTTCGTCCGCAAACGGTAAGCATGAACACCCCAAGCATGTGGACCGCATCTTGACACCCCACTCTCAGATCTATGTTAGTCAGCTGTTCCTCCAGATCATCTCCTACATCCTTGGAAGGGTACGTAGTATTCCATGTGCACCACCACCCTTATCTCCCTCTATTCACTCCATCATTGAATCGTGACCTTTAGGTTATGGAAGAAATTATTCCCGGTCCTAGTTCGTCTGCACGATTCACGACACCTGACACTTGGTTTTGGCGGTAAGCAGCAGTTCTTCGATTCTAATCCTTTCTTTGAGCCGGGCTCTTTCTATGATTAGATTTATGAATCCCGGTCCATTCAGTTGAGCAGCATGATCCGTATAACCCTTTCTGCCAGCTTCTCACAGCGAGCTTCTTCGCCCCACAGACATCAAGGAACATGTCGCTATCACAATTATGGCGTCAACCGCTTCAACATCGGCAATAGCTATCAGCATCTATGCAGCACAGGATCTATACTACAACGTCCGACCAAATGCCGCTGTTGGCATATTTACGTTCGTTGCATATTCTTGCCATATTTTTTCCATCTTTAAACGGCAAAAAAAAATTATTCTCCAGGCTCATCGGATCACAGCTTATTGGTTATGGTACTGCAGGTAGATAATCCTCGTCTCGTCGACCATCAGTATGCTACTTCCTTTACTCATCGCCTTTCGCTACAGGAATCATGCGTAGTTTCCTTGTATATCCTACGTTTGCCGTTTACCCCCAACTCATGCCCACTGTACAACTGTTCGACGCTCTGCATCGAGGCCATGCGGCAATCATGCAAAAAAAACGCATCAAATTCTTTTGGATACTGTTTATCGGAATATTCATTTGGGAGTGGTTTCCAGTACGTCAGCTGACTCGAACTACAGGAAAATGACGAAAATCTCTCCTCACATCTCTCACCCAATTAGGAATACATTGCCCCGTGAGTGCCTCCTTCTTGATCTCGTGCAAGCTATTTATAGATGGGCAATGCAAGGACGCTTACCGGGATCAGCATCTTTTGTTTGGCTAACCAAAACAGCGCATGGTTCACTCGCATATTCGGCAAGTTAAGTTTTAGGTATTATTAGCCGGCCGCTCTAACCACTTGTTCTTTGTTTGGTTTTGATAGGTGGTGCTGCCGGCAACGAAGGCTTGGGAGCTTTCTCCATTAGCTTGGATTGGGCATACGTCGGCGCAAGTGGAAGCTCAATTGGCTCACTTTTCACTCCACTTTCCACCCAGCTATCTCTCTATGGCGGTTGCGCTATTTGCATGTGCGTCACTAGCTGATTCCGAGTATGACCCTGGTTTACATATTTTGGGCCAACAGGATTGCTTTTTGCGCTTGCTACGCAGCAAACACTTGGAATGCCCAGAATTTCCCATTCCTCTCTCAGTTGCTCTACTATCAAAACGGTAACTGATGCTCGATCTCGTTAGTATCCTTTGGCTGATAATTTTACACAGGAACGGAATATGATCAACTTTCTATCCTCAATGACGACTTTACACTTAACGAGGAAAAGCTTGCACAACAGGTACCTGACTTGATAGTTGGTGCGATGCGTGCTGATTGAATCATGCAGGGCCTTCCCTGGTATGCGGCGTCACAGCTTTTGTTCAAGGTTAGCCGGACAATTTATATTGGCGGTGAGTGTCCTCGTAGTGCTAGTTTACGGCCTGTCTTACAGAGTCAACAACGTCACGATTAGCTGCGGTAACGCACTTCCTTTTATGGCACGCGAATACTGTCTATGGAATCATTTTGAAAAGCAGGGTCCGTGATTATTTAATGAGCTCCCAGAGTACCTCAAAAAGTCGCTCGTTTGACAGAAAGGTGAATGCGATGATCCTCATTACGCCAAAATGAAAGTACGTACGTTTGAGTGTCGTAGTTGTGTTGGAAGCTATACCGTTGATGAAATTCACACCAGGTGTACAAGGAAATACCCAATTATTGGTACTTTGCAATCGTCGTGGGGACCGTGGGCATGGCCCTCGGTACGACCTACGGCGCAAAGTCAGGTCTGCCTTGGTGGGCCCTCTTCGTTGCATTGATGTTTGCTTGGATGTTTATTCCTATCATTGGCACGGTATATATTTTTTGGTCACTATTGTCAGTCTACTAGAGCTCATAGGCCACTATCGTAGCTATATGCGACGGTCGGATATGCACCGAGCATTGAAAATATGGTACAAGTATGTGCCATGATATGTAATAAATCAGTTTGCCTCATGCTATATGACAGATGCTCGGTGGAGCTTTGGTTCCAGGGAAGCCAGTTGCGAACATGTACTTCAGTTTGTACGGTTACAACACGGTTGTCCAATCTTATCTGCTCTTAAAGGATCTGAAGCTGGTAATTCTGTTCCACGTCGGCTCACACACTGCAACTAAAAAGGTATTTAAATGCCAGGGTCAATATACAAAGCTTCCTCCTCGAATCACTTTCACCGTCCAGACAATTGGGACTATCATTGTCAGTAGTACGGAATTCTGCATCGTGTTTAGCTAAGCGTTTACACTCACTTTCAGGGCGGGTTGCTAAATTTCGTCATTATGAAGGTTTGCTCCTGATTTAGTCCATTAACTCTTGATTTCCGTAAAATATGTAATGCAGACTATCGTCAATGCCCAACGAGAAATCCTAAGGGATGTCCAAGGATCCAACGTTTGGTCAGGCCAACAAGTAGGTGTCATAGCATTACCTAGGCCTCCCACATCCTGATTAAACGACTGTAGGTCCAAACATACAACAGTGCAGCAATCGCGTGGGGTGCCCTTGGCAAACCCCTGTATGCTACGGGCACTCGTTATGGCGTTGGTTCACTTTTTCCTTTATTTTTCGAAAAGACTACAATCCGAAAAACGCGCAGTTCGTTCCGTATATGTTAATCGTTGGCCTCGGGGTTCCGATACCGTTTTGGTTACTCCACAAAAAGTATCCGAAAGCCGGCTTTAACTTTGTCTTCACCCCGATTTTAGTTGGTCAGTCAAACTCTCGTCGTATCTGACTTGTTCTGATGCTTCTAAATTTGATGAAAGCTGAGCTTGGATTCTTAAGCGTTGGGATTAATTCTAGCATTTTCACGTCGTTTTTGCTTGCCGTCTTTTCGCAATACTATTTGAGGAAGTGAGTAGACATACTTACTTTGAATCTATACGTTGATGACATTAATTCCAGGTACCGTGCAACCTGGTTCCGTAAATACAAGTACGTCTACGCCTTTCTTGCACGATTGCCGTTCCTAACGAGTGCATAAACTAAAGCTTCTTGATGAGTGCTGCATTAGATGGTGGCACCTCGGTATGTTCCATACGACGACGGAAAAATCAATTGTGGCTTATGATAGTGGTTTCGCCATCAGATTATGGTCTTCGTATACACATTCGCTGTCGGAGGCGGGGGGGGCACGGTACGACCATTTCCAAATTGGGCGTTGGTATGTCGATGGATCGATTTTTGAACGTATGACTAACGCCTCGCAGAACCCGAAAGGAAATCCGGATTATTGCAAACGATTGACTTAGATAGGAAAGCCTTCCAAGTCACCCAGTGAGAAACACGGAGTTATCGACTGTTTTCATTCGGGAGGTGTCGATCCTCGAGTATCCCTTCTTGACAGGTATAACTGAAGGAGAAATGATTGTTGTAAATGCGAGTAGGCTAAGCGACCGGAAATTAAAGAAAGTGGAGAGCGTATCGATAACGAGTGTAACTAAGGCTTATGAAGTGAATTCAAGAAGAATGAACAGAAGGCGAGACAAGGAAAATTGGACTGTTCATAAATCGGGGCCAACAGCATCCATGACATATAAGACTTGCTGTGGTCTTACAAACAACCCTCGAGATTCCATGCCTGACGTGTCTGACACAGCTGGACTGACACTTCTGAATCTCTTCGTTCGATCAACGCTCAGCTGTTCGCCTTCTCGTTTGAGAGTGCTTCTACCAGAAGCAAAAGCACTGCCAGCTAGACTCCCCGTGCTGACCCATTCTGCACGTCGTCGTCTCAAAGCTCGCTCCTCTCCGCCGACACTGACACCGCTGGCAGCGTACTCCCAGTCGCTGCCACCCAGATTCCCGATGTCGAAGTATTTGATTCCGCCCCAGCTACCATCATTCCACTGGCGTTCTGCGTCATCGTGATCCCCACCAACCCCATTCCAACTATCATTGACAGGAACTTCAACTCCAACCCAAGGCCCATCCTCACCCTCCACCTCCCCAATGTACCTCGCGTATGCCTTGAATCGCTTGCGTTTTGACGAGATGATGCACGGAATTCCGATGTCCAATGTTGCCCCCCTTGCCGAAATGGGTAGAGATGGTAGGGGTTTGAGATCACCTGTATCTTGCCGAGGTGAAGAAACAGGCTCGGGGATTGGAACATTGATTGCTGAAGTGGCGACGCTCATTCTGGTTGTGATAGTATCTGAGGAGCCTTTTCGTTTCAGGGTAGAAACACTTCCTGTGGATGCCGTACTGCTGCTCTTTTTGTGATCAAGCGGCGCATCAACCGCCATCTTCCCTTTGATAGTGATAGTACTGCTGGTGTTTGGGACGAATGACTGGGGAGGGGAGGATCGTGGGGCGGATGTAACTGCTGCGGGCAGGGCGATATTAGGCGCACTGTTTTCCTGATCTTCCACAACTGCGTTCTTCTCGTTCTCCAGAACTTTCTCATTGTCACCCTTCTTGTTACGGGATATAGGCACCTTCCGCGAAGCAACACTTGCAGCCGTTGAGATCGTGGAGGTCGTTGAGCGGATAGATGATGCACTCGACACAGGCCGTTTTACGTTCATCGGGCTTAGCTTATTTGTGTCCATGGAGGGGAGGGGGGGTCTCTTTACGGGAGTAACGCGTTCAGCGTTACTCTTCGTCGATCCCGTCGATGTTTTCCTGGCGCGCAAAGTGCTACTCCCGGTGCTTGGCTTTCCAACGCGGGTTGGACTCGCACGACCTGTGCGTATACTGTGCGTACTGATAGCGGAGTTGATAGACGCAGCAGAGGTCCGACGCGAGCGCGCAGCAGTTGAATTTGCAGTGCGGAATGTGGCCGTACTATCTGTTGCGTTGGATGCAGAGGCGTTGGACGAGGATAGTAGAGAGTGTGTCGAGGCACTGGAGGTGGGACGTGAGCGTCCTGTTGGTGTGGGAGGTAGTGCGGGGCTGTTGGAGTTTTTCAGAGTTCGGCTTGCTGGGCCTGGCTTATTGGTGTCTGCGGCCTTGCCTCGTCTTATGGTAGAAGCAACTGAATGAACGGAGGCAGATGAAGAGCGAATTGAAGAAGCAGCAGAAACAGGACGGGAAACGTTCGGAGCAGCGGGGCTACGTGCCTTTGTTGCTGCAGTCGGGCGTGAGGATGGCGTGACCTTTTTGACAAGGATTTTCTTGCTTGGAGTAACTTTCGCAGGAGAGTGTTGATTGTGGTCCAAAGAAAGTGATCGGGGAAGCCCTGTGCTTAGAGATGTGCCCTCAAGAACACTCTCCGTATCTTGCAAATCTCCATTTCTACTGTAGCTGTCATCATCGGTTTCGGCTATAGAAGGCTGCGGGGTAGGGGAGGTAGACCGAGATGAGTAACCAGGGAGCCCGATGGATTCCAAACCCGGCGTAAGCTTCGAATCCGGGCGAGAGTTATCCAAGCTTTGGGTCTTTTCCTTATCATTTTCATTACGAGGACTTTTGTGAGCGAGACTAGTGGTTGACGGGTTTGTACGAGTCATTGATTTATATGATGTTGTAGTTGACGTTCGACTCGGTGAAGCGAGTAATGACGGTGAAGGCGTGCCGCCTCTCGAGCCTGAATTCAGGGGTGGGTTGCGACTACGAACACTAACACGCATGGAGGAATGCATGCTTATTGTATCGTTGTTACTGTCGGTTTCTCTAGCGCGCATCAGCGTGGATTGTCTAGGCGGGTTGAGAGGTTTCAGGTGAGATTTGGAAGCGGGGAGTGTGGGACTAAGTAAATCCTCGAGAGGGACTTCAATGTCTGGAAAAGGCATAAGCACAATGAGTGTATAACGACAACAAATATTTGTTAGTTAACGCACTATCACTGATTTCCTTGAGTGCCCATCCTTCAAGTTCATTGAATCCCCCCTCCTGACGCACCCCGAGCCAGCGTTTTCCGATCCACTTGAGAAGATCGACACGAGCCTCCTCAACCTGGACACGAATATGCGAAGTCGATGACAACATAGGGGCATCTGATTCAGTCGGATGTGGTCGCAAAAGTACAGAGGAAACAAGGGTCTGCAGAGTATCAGTCAGGTGTAGCGGCGAACGCGAGTAACAACGCTTGCCTGGTAAAGGGTTGCTGCATTGCGCTCGTTCACGCCCCTGCTTACAGACGACATGATCCATTCTACGCGTTCGGCATCCTCAAAAGCTACCCCGTCCCGTTCCATAATGGCGTTCCACTCTGTGCCGTTGAAGCATGCATCAGATTGGCCACAAATGACATCGTCCACACCTTTCCTGGCCAGTACGATCATCTCTCTGACGTCCGCAACCCAAGCATCTATGATAGAGGATAATCTCCCAAGGGCATGCTCGGCTGCAAAAAGCAGAGGAAAAGCATTGTCTGGCGTTGTACGCTTGCCGACGCCTTTAAGCAGGCTTTCGCGAAGTTTCGGGGGAAGCGAAGCGAATTCACTTGTACACCAGCCTTCTCCAAAAAGCCCTACGAGAGCGCGGCGGGCGCCTCTCTCCAAAAGCGAGTTTTTTACGTCTTCAGAGATAGAAAATTCTAGCACTCGAGGTGCGCGGCGGGCGCACTGCCGGCATCGACACCCACCAGTGCCCCAGGCTCCCGAGGTCAATGCTTCATACTCCGGGAAGGGAAGGAAAGCGTGAAAGAGTCCATGCATCATTTCATGTACGATGCGGGCTTGTATTTCGTCGTATAGTGTAGTAAGCGAGAGATATGTTGAAGAACGCATGATGTGAAAAGCGGTATCGAGATCGTAAGATCTATGTGAAAAAATGAGAGTGCCCGTATAAATGAACCCGAGAGTGAAATGTAGAGAAGCAGGAGTGAATGGTGGAGACGGTAGATTGATCAGTCGAGATTCTTGTTTATTCGGCCATGCAAGCAGGGACGAGTGAAAATAGGGAGAGCGCGATATGAGGATGAAGCGATGTGAGGAAAAGATAGCGGTCGTGTTTTCATGACTCGAAGAAAAATTGCCCGTCAAGGCGATGCGAACATCGGAATATAAACGCGAGCGCCACATAAAGACAAGGTCTTTGCGAAGTTTATCGATGCGTAGTTCTTCCGCGTCTAACTCGTTTTGAGGGGACTCGGAGGAGTCAAAAAGGAATTCAAAGGCTTCTCCGAAGCCTTGTCCTGTGTAAAGATATTCTAGTTCATTGGAGAAAAGAGCAGGATTCATAGATGTGCTAAGCCTCAATAAGGCGTTTGGTGTTGAGGTGTGCGTGGCGGATGCTGATGGAGACGATGAGCGAAACGGTGATGGAGTCCTTGATGCCGAACGGGCGATGTCTAAGCTCAGCACTGAAGTCGTAGGTGGTGGAGAAGAAGCGTAGGGATTTTGCCTGAAGGAAAAATACCGCGCCTGGAAGCTGGGAGGCGCACGAGCGTATACAATTGCTATGTTGTCTGGTGCTCACAAACTCTGCTATGAAGGAAAGTAGAGGAACCAACAGACCTTTGTGCCCCCACACTTCTTGCTCACCTCTATCATCTTCACCGCCTCCAAACTCCCATACGACATCCGGAAACCTGTCTTTTGCATGTTGAAATAGCGCTTCTAGCTCTTGTCGCCAGACGATCGTCGACTTATTTGTGGCCTCTTGAAGAGGAGAGGTGGCGAGGGTTGAATTACTGTTGACCATTTGGGTATACAGGGTATCTTGGCTCTTCAAACCACGCGGACAATAGAACACGCAGCGCGCAGACCGTCGTGAACAACGAAGATGACGTTCTCCTCGTTTCACACGACGTTGACGAAATACATGAGGCGATTACGTCAGCACATCACATAGATAAATACCCTAACCCAGGTAAATAACCTTTTTAAGCACTGACAAGCTGAAGTTGCTCGTCAGTCGCGCACGCATAATGTGTAACTACTGTAAGTATATCGGCAATTTTTGAAAATATGGCATACGCATGCACATACGGCATCCATACAGCAGCTGATATCGAAGCTGAGCGCTGATGCGCTGATGGGTTCATGCGCGAGTAAATGTTGATTTGCGTCCCTTTCCATCGTCAAACTCATATGACATGCCTTGGTCCGAGGGCGTCGTTGAGCAGTCTAAGGTAGTCGGGCTTTACACCAATGAAGAAGCGCCACCTCTGCTCTTGGCGAGGTATTCCCCAGCTCAGACCACTGCCAAGTTCAAGTGCATCAATGGACCACTTGATCCCATCCTTGAGTTCATTGTCCTTCATCGCTGTATTCCAGTCCTCTCTTTGGAGGTCAAGGCATTCTGTGTGCTTTACACTACTCTCCACCTGCAGTAGCCCAGATGATCAAATACGCCACACATTCCGTCAATTTGCATCGGGCACAATCCCGATACCAATCCTGTATGGCCTCACGGCTCTTGGCCCTCAACTTTGCGTCCATACGTTTCAACAAGACACTTAAAGTATCGATCCAACGACAATCGCTCGTCACTTGGTCGTAGTGAACGACGTAGCGTACGACGGGCGTACGATTTACCCAAACCCGCGGGGGGAAAGAATTTTGGAGAAATTGTGAACGCCGCCGAGGGAATGACAGCTAGTTCCTAGACTGAAAATTTTCATTATTTGTCAAGAGGCCTTTCCAATCGTGTACAATCCTTTCGTTGTTGAGCTTGAATTCCGTAGATCGCTGCGGCGATATGGCATGTACTAGTACACACTCTTTGCTTCTTGCTCCAGTCCTCGAGATAGCTACCCTCAAGCTCTTTGCTTCTAGTTTGCAGAATCTATATTATATATGACTCCGTTCCTCCAATTCTCTAGGTACTCTTCGTGTTCTTTGTCATTCTGGATATGCTTTTCTTGTGCAGCCTTCGAGAACAAACAACGTAACATCGTCTTCGTTGCATATTTCCTGACTTTCGCATACGACCGATTTCTCGACACTCCCATTTGTTCCGCCCTTGGCCAATGCTTCGACACTAATCTCTCTCTGGCCAGGCCAACCTGCCTGCTCCTTACTTCCTCACGTATCCGTGTTTTGGGGTGCTTGTCAATAGCAGCGCGTTCATTGCCGCTGGTTCACTCTGGTCCCAATGCGTTGGTGAGGGTGCGCATAGGCAGGGGATGTTGGGACGTTTAGTCAAAACCGAGGTGTTTTTGCCCCAGCACTTGATAACTGCAGCACCATAGTTGTAATACAACAAGATGTCAGCAGGTTTATGTAGGTCTTGAATCGTGAAAGTAGCGTCGTTGTTAGAATATTATGTAATATCATGTAAAGATTAACGAATTGTCAGGTGAAACAAGTGTATATCTGGGAAGTTGATAGTCCTATCTCATGTTGGCATTGAGCGGATATGCCATCGCATTGGAGGATAACACCAGGCATCTAAAACATGGTTGGTACGGAGAGAGGGCAGTCACAGCTTGGAAATGAACACAGATTGCGGGGAAAATAAGGGTACAAATACTATTATTAGCATAGATATCACTCCAGATGTCATTGACGGTCAGAGATGAGTCGAGATCTTCATTGTTCTGACAGTTTGTGATGACAAGCTGCAGCCACTGGAGAAAGATTGAGTTCCCATGTATTTAGGACATGAAAAATGTGAATATGCCTTATCACCACATTGGCAAGAAATAATATGCATTTTGATTCCGGGCCCTTCTACAAGTGAAGTTTGAATGCTATTCACCCTGGTTGGATAGTGGTTGGGCCTGTGTGCAGCATGTGGCTTACACAGACACCATTGCATTCAAAGAGTTTATTGCAGAAAGACTGGTGACCTTGGTCGCGTACACCTTAGGTACAACGGTTTTGTTGCACAAAAGTGTAGGTTGAGCTTTTCTCCTTCTGCTGCTCATCTTTGTCTCTTTGCACCTATTAAGACTTGGATTGAACTACAATCAGCTATAAACCCTGAACTCCTCATCCGCTTGGCTAAATCAGGTAGGGACTGGGGCCAAAACAAACTTGCTGAGTACAACATCAGCATGGAATGGCAGGATGCTGCCACTTTCTTCAAAATGGATCCTCTCCCTGAACCACAAGTTCCTGCCAATATGCTCAATAAGCTGGAAGCCAAAGATACAACCAATATTGATGACCATGGTGCAATGTTACTATACCCCTCTGACAGTCTCTGTCGAACTTGGAAGCACAGTTTATGTTTATATCAAACAAACGTACCTTCATGCTCATACCTCCAAGGCATCAATGCATAGTAATTGTCCTTATTCTCTTTTTGCTTGGCTTGCAGGAACTCAGCATCTGGCAAATATGCCAAAAGCATGTGGTACAAGTCAGTGGTGGAATGCAACAATATGTGCTTGGGGTGCAGTCAAACAGAGTATGCCAAGCACATTCTTCTCTAGCATGATAGTGCCAGTTGGAGTCTTGTAGATTATAAGATGTCAATGTGTCAATTTCAAATAACAGCATAACTACTATAGGTGGACTCCTGAAAACTGATGCCTAATATGATCTCATACAGTTAGAGTCAATGCATACCCCACTAGGTGCAATGCGCAAAAGTCAAGATCCCTTTTACAAACATTGTTCTTCCTATGCTCATGACAATGGATATAAAGTAGAACATGTTCAATGCCTACTTGGACTTGATTTGTTTGCTTTTGACATTCTCTGTTGAACTTGTAAGCACAGTATACATTATATCAAACAAGAGTACCTTGATGCTCATACCTCTGAGGCTTTAATGCATAATAATTGTCTTTATGTCATCTAGCTTGGCTGGCAGGAAATCATCATCTGGTGAATGTGTTAAAAGCATGTGATACAAGTCAGAAAGTGGCGGAATGCAATGATATGTGCTTGAGGTGCAGCCCAACAGAGTAACTACATAGTGAAGTTTAGGGGGAAAGGGCATGATCATTTTTGAGTGCTGACACCATGCACTTGAATGTGTTCATCCGGGAGAGGAAGTGTCTTTTTCATCCAGCCTCATCCGCACATCACATAACACCCAACTAAACCCCCCCTACCCATGAAAGTGGTAGGACGGGGTCCGTGCATGCAGAGGTCTTCGGAGCTAAAAGAAGGCTCGGGCTGGAAGGCCCCCCACCCCACCCCATGCACCCTATCCCATCCCAGCCACCTACCCGCCGAGGGGTCGGCTTCGTGGGCGCTGCCCTGGCCCTTTGTACTCCCCTTGGTCTGGTTTAGTAGGTAGTAGTGTCTAAATGTACTCGGAAGGACGAGCGGTCAGGGTTGCGACAGCCCTCTGACGAGACCTTTCGCAGGGTCGAAACCGCTGTGCACCCAGCCGCTCTCCTAGCCGGTCACTACCTGTGCTAGTGCGGGGTGCATCCTAGGAGAAGCCCCAAACAACCAGGATATACTGGTGGTCTGCCCGCTCTGGCGGCTTGGCAGGACGCCTGGTGCATGTGCCTTTTTTTGAGGGCAGCACCTTTGGCAAAACCAAGTCAATCACTATATGATAATCTTTTTTGCCTCCGAGATGGAATAGTAGGAATAACATCGGCAAATTTGGAGAGCCAGCACTGCACTCAACTTTGGGGTCTACAAAGACTGTTTTTGGATTCACAACATTTCTGACCTGTTCTAGCACACCACTAGTTTGGTCCTGTCCGATTGTGGTTGTAGCCTGATCTCTAATACCAAAATCCCAAGAATATTGATTTTGATATGTTTGAGTGGCAGTGCTGCATTCAAGAAGCTCTGAAAAGTATTGCAGGTTAAAAGATAAGTGGTCACCCAACTTGACAAAATGTGAAAAGTTGAACTAAGCATCCTAGAATGCCTCTTCCAATTCCTGGCTATCTGAAAAAAACATGGTAAGGACAAGCTTTTTGAACAATCTCCCAACAATTGAGAGTGCATAACTGCTTCAGAAGTTTGGCCAATGGGATTGGTCAATGGAAATGAAGTTCATGTTCAGACTCCCAATGTATAGCAGTGTATTATTGCCATGTTGTGTGCAATTGTAAATAGTGTCCTAGCAACAAGCTTACCTCATCCATTATGAGCTAGGAAGCCATGTTTGAGAGCAGACACAAGAATAGCTGAAGTATTGCACATAATGCAGGCAGTTTCCTGGCTGCCCTCATTCAAGAGTCGCACTGTGGCCTCTGCTAAGATCAGCTCAAAGGGGTAACCACTCCAGGGTGTAACAACAACACACAATTGTGTTTTGCATGATTTAAGCAAACCAATGCAATACAGTCAGCGGCAATAGCAACCACAATGTCCAACAAGGGTGCAGATCTGCTAACAACCTGATGGAGGTTTCTGAGTAGCGACGCTGATGTTTGGGACTCTGACTGAAATGCAGATCTGGGAGCTAAAGTTGGACAAGCAGCAGCAATTTTGGGGCAGCGTTATTACTAGGATGACAGTTCTGAGGGTGCAGAATGGAACCTCTGGCATTGAACTGACATGTGGTTGGTATAAGACTCTGAGAAGGAGGAGAACTATGGATAGCAGGTTTTTCTTAGTAAGTGTAACCAATTCTAAATTCAAACTGATAGCTAAGTATATAAAAAAAGAGATAATAAAGTAGTCAGTATGAAGGTCAGTGTTGAAAGGGCACCCAAACATGGGAACTAGGAAACCAAAGGAAACTCATACAAGGTCAGAAAACTGTCTACAAGTCACAACAGTAGAGGAGTGCAAGGCTCATAATTCAAAAATGTCATTCAGAAACAAGGGGTTTCATCCAAGTTTGTCTCGGTATAACAATTTTGGGTGTTTATTAAGAGGTGCTGAACAGGGCCTAATTCACCAAGAACTTGCCCTTTATTGTTGCTTTAGATGCTGCAATTGCTTTGGCAATGCAGCTCTGCGCCCCCTCTGTCCTCCTGAACCAGCAGAATGATCTCAGAACCCACTGTACTTGCAAATAGGCAGAAGAAATTGCTGGATTTGCTTGCGGGACATCCTTTGACTTTATTAAAAACAAATGAGGGTCTCATTCATAGCATATTATGTGTAAACATGAATGTAAGTGGAGTCACAAGCCAGTATGGAAGTCTAGGAGCTTCACACAGCTATCTGATATCCACCAATCACCTACACATCAATAGCAATTTATATACACCCTGTTTCCCCAAGCCATCATCCACAATTGAGGAACAATGTCATGAATATGAGGGCAAATATGATAAAGGAGAGAGTTAGACTTAAATCTACTGCCACAACTCGATTGTATTTTGACAGTGTTAGTGTACAATCAGGTCAACAGGCAATCAAAAGTCAGCATACCAAAGCATCCAACTGATTGCGTAGATTCTGCTCAAGTGGACCCCTCTCACTGATGAATTTGACATAAGCTCCATGCCTGGAGATAAAACTCATTAGATGATTACCTACCAATTTGGGTGAAGAAAGAGGAAATGCACTGCATAACTTTCATCTCTTTCAACCACTGATACTTTGCCTTTCCAACATCCATGGTGACCCCCATTTCTTTCAAAAAACAGTCTCCTGACATCCGAGGAGTTGTACTGTGTTGTTAAGTTAATACAAGGAACTCAAGAATAAAACAATAATTTGTTCTGGAGCAACCCAGAGCAACAAAGAGAAGGCTGGAGTTCAGGAGTTGACTTGGAGTAATGTGGAAGGACTTTGGCCTCAACTTATATGTTGTGCCCTTTGAATTCTTGAGTTCAAGATTTCAGGGAGAGACAAGTCAAGTTGAGGAGTGAGAGGGAAACTAAGTTGATATTCAAACTGAGGAATACAGCCAGAGCACTAGGTACTTATATACTGTAAGTATATTGGAAATAGCGGAGTAGTCCAGAGTAGTCTGGAGTTTGTAACAAAGGAATCAGACAAATATGTAAGGGGCTGTGAGGAAGTAACGTAGTAACGAACGGAGGAAACAGATCGGAGGGGCTATGGACACAGCCTGACAAGGCTGTGGTAGTAACCAAGGCTGTAAGGGAATTGGATAAAGGAAATAAGAATTGGAAATAGTCCGGAGTTATGGAGGAAGCATGGAGAAGTGCGGAGGAAGTCGGAGTTCGGACATGGACATGACATGTGTGCAATGTAGAGTTTTGATAATGACTGCAGAACTAGAATCCTTCACCAAATGGATACAATGATTTTGCTGGCATTTACACAAGTGATAGTGCCATGGTTTCCCCCATGCACCATGCACACCGGTTTGCAGCCTAAAGCATAGAGTATGAGAAGAGATAATGGTGCAAAACAAAAAAGATAGTGGATCTGTGAAAGACAATATCTTGTTGATGATAGATATGGAGGTAGAACTTGCATGAACTCTTGGTTGGGTATTTGTTGGCGCAGATGCAGGTGGCCTCTAGGGTTTTGCTCAATAACTGCTTGTACTGATCTCAGACTAGATGAGCAAAGAAGGGGAACTCATTAATACTGTCATGCTTGCAGCTGAGGTGAATTTGTCATTGCTTTTGAGATGGTATATTGTCAATGTTGTTTGTCCAGACTCACCTTGGGGTCTATGATTGTACCTCAATTTGGGGTAGGTCATTCTTGCAGTAACAATAGCAAAGAGCTGGGCCACAATTTGTGATAGTTTGAAAAACAAAAAGTAAAGTCATAACATGTAGTTTGCCAGCCAAAGCTCCAGAGTAGGTGGAAAATCCTTTGATGTCATTTGGCTCTTTTACTGCCAATCAAAAAGATTTTAAGTTTTATGAGGTATTTTAGACCTTCTAACACAACATATTCAAGAAAAGATTGGTTAACAAAAGTAGTGTACTCATGGTTATGGGGTAGAAATTGAGTGAGCAGCAACCATTAGCTAATGAGTAAGATCCCCATTTGTAACTCTGTGGGGCTCAAATGTTATTAATTCTTTCATCTCTGATATTGTTGTGCAAAGTTAACATCAAAGGGCTCTGAACTCAAGAGTTCCTTCAACTTACATCAGGTAGTATAATATCGAATCTTGTACCAGTATCGAAAGAATATGTCTTCCAAACAACAGTGGTGAGGGCAAAAGCCTGTAGGATTGAAAACCTTTGTATAAAGCCAACCCACAGAGAAAACTCTCAAAAACAATGATAGGAAGCCCACAGCAGAATGGGGATGTTGAGAGAGCACATAGGACTGTAGCTGATTTAATTACTGCTATGCTTACTAAAGCCAATCTCCAAGCCATCTTCTGGTTTGAGTGTCTTCAGGCTGTCATGCATGTGCTTAACAGATGTCCTACAGCTTCTTTTGATGATATTACTCCCTATGAAGCTTGGCATACTAGAAAACCTGATGTATCTCATTTGAGGGTCTGGGGATGCTTGGCATATGTCTATATTCAGAAAGACAAGAAGAAACCATTTGGGTTTCACATGGAGAAATGTATTTTTGTTGGATATCCAGCTGGCTACAAGGGATGGAAGTTTTATAATCCTGTTACCAAGAAGTTTATCATTTCAGAGAGGGCA
>JABCKL010008419.1:0-43533 GCA_018851305.1 Calocybe cyanea
GAGAGCGAGAGGCTAGGTATTAACCCCTACGCGCCTACGAAGGGCAGCAGTCTCTGCCCCGCATAACCTTTATCAGACGTGTTCTCACTGCTCCACCCGTACCGCATCAGGATCTGCGACGTTCTCTGTGGTTTTTGTGCTTTCGCTCATCGCAACTCAGACTAATTGAATCAACGCCTAAACGAAACATAAAAGGAGATCTGTAAAACAGATCCCATTGGTTGTATGAAGCATATAGATCCTGGCTAATACTCAGCAGGCATGATTCTGTCAAGGACCCGTCGATTGGAAACGTGTTCTCGTTTCAGGTGGTTTGTTATGGCTGATTTGCACTAATCAGACAGCTTGGGATGACTGGCTCATAAAGGCGTAGGACAAATTTTCCAAAGTCCTTCCGCACAGGATTAGCGAGATTATAAACATATCACATGTACCTCACTAACTAGAGTGAGCCATACTAATACTAATAGTCCTCATTATCCTCTTATTCAAGCTAAATATTGTGTTGTCTTCCAGTGCTTTTAACCCTAGCTCTGTCGTCAACAATATCTTTTTAGCCTATTTTGTGGTCACTTGGTTATAGCGCATTTGCAGCAATAAGCATTTTCTGATCTTTCGTCGCTTGACGTACTGGATAGAACTGTTGATAGCTCTTAGCACCCTTTACGATATTTCTTGGCAAATGTTGTAATTAGTTATATTGATGCACAGCTGGAAGGATAAAAACTATCCTTATCCTGTGCCAGCTACCCCCGGAAGAAATCGCAACACGATACAAACACCTGCTTATCAAGCGGGTGTGAATGATTACACGGAGCAGCACGGCGCTTTCTGGCAGCTTAAGCCAATTTCGAACTTCTGGGTGACCAAGCTTGCCAAGCAGCCTTGAAGGACTAACCCAAACCGATGTCAACTAACGCACAAAAAATGGTCATTGGCATTACAATTGAGATTTTCACCGGCGAGGATATTGGAACGGCTGACAGGAGTGACGCCCAAACAGCTGGGGTTTCGAGGTTGAATCGGAGTGCGATCTCGTGCTCGTAAGTGGAAAGCCCAAGTCTTTTCTGTAGAACTACTTTGGTAACAGCTTGAGTGAAATGATTAAGATGTATAAGCCGATCTAGGTGTAAGCCCTGTATCCTGAAATCACGCAAGCAGAGGATCTCACTCAAGGGTGGATGAGCATCCGTCAATGCTTGGCGCTTGTAACTTCTTTCGAACAGCTTTGGCCAAAGCAATCGGATCAACAGTGCTATAGGTAAACATGCCTCAGTAGGAATCTTTGGATCCAATTGGAAGATTCGCAATGATGTGTCATACCTATATTATGACTAGGTTGACGTGAAAATTCTGGGCATCTTGAATTGAGCTTACGTCGCGTCCTTTCCAGCATACTTCAAAAATATGATGCTTCCAGCAGGATGTCCTTGGAACAGCAATTTATGTCCTAAAGGAAGCATCATCAAGGCGTCCAAGCCAACTGCCTGTCCAAGAAGGAGTGTCATCCGATTTTCGTCCTGGTTAATGAACACGGATAACAAGCAAACGACCAGACGATACTCCAGTTCAATCTCCCATTTACGCATTGTAGAATAGGAATCACTCCTAATGGCCTGTAGGCTGTTCTCCAGTAAAAGCTCCGGAGAGAATGGCGTCCCTCCGCGTATAAGAGCGGAAAGCGAGAATGCCGAGTTACTCGCACAAGATTCCATCATCGAGTGGGCATTTCACTCTAAACAGTCACTTTCTCGGACTATGAAGCATGAACACCTCGGTGTTAGAGAGGATCTAATAGTGAAGTACAGTGTTGGTCGCAAAGGCGGATGTGCGAAGAATCTCAGAAAACTGACGGAGTGCCGAGAGCATGCGATGATCGACCAGTGACGGAACAAGCCACAGCGCGTTTTACACACTAGCTGTGCGACGCCATAAATCTGAGAATGGCGTCAAAATGATTCCTCTCTATCTCCGTTTGATAGCAAGATATTCTTTAGACATTAGCGCAATGGTAGTATACTTAACCCGTATATCGAGAATTTTGGGCGAGTTTTAGCAACTGATTAAGGAATCGAGATATGCCATCAATGTCTGATATTCAAAGTAGAGCGTCGGATCCTGCGAACCATGTGCGACGAGATAGTGTTAATATTACGTGAATGATTGAGAAGGTGCCAGTAGAGGACAGGTTGGGGCAACCCATTTCTTGCTGAAGGTATGCCAAGGGCGCCAAGTATGAACAGAATCGAGCGACGGCCTTTGGGTCAAATAATGCAAGACAACCACCAACAAGAAGACGGTAAACATCGGCTCTCGATTTCCTATTTGACTTACTTTCGTGGCGGCAATCCTTCAACTATCTTTTCGTGCTTCAAAGTATTATAAGTTGCTTGAGATACTTGTCTCATTTCTGTGGCATTGTATCAACTAGTAGACACGTAAGTTTGACTCCCATGCGGGATTGCGTTTACGTTCTGGGAAGATACCCCGTCTCCGGAAACGCCTTAATATTCCTGATCGCACGGTGGAGGAACATAAGAATCCCTTGGCATGTTCTACCGAACAAGCCATGAGGCAACTAAAACCAGAAAATCTACAGCTTAATAGAGCTTCCTCGAACATCCCGGAATATAAAAGCGACCCTAGCAACCCAACTTGTCTCGAAATTTATTGGCACTCGAATCTGCTTCCCTTACTGCACCTACTAGATGTCCCCCGCCCTTGACTACTTCACTAATGCCGGTATCGCCAACTCTCAAAATGAGAGAGTGCGGAACGGTGTAGACAACCAGGATACTCCTCTTCCCAGAGAAGAGCCCTATTACAACTCACGCTTGGACCCAGCAAATTATTTACAGGGTCCATTATCTTCTAATCCCGCCACACGCCTTCGCCAAATGTTGGCTAGGCCCGGAATTGTCGTAGGCCGCTCTTATCATTCGGATAAGCTCTGTCCGCTCATACACTATGCCCCCCGTAGATTGCACCTGGTATTTGTGATGGTATCAGTGCACGGTGTGCTATAGAAGCTGGATTTAGCTGCTTATATCAAAGGTTAGTATTTGTCCTCTGGGAATTTTAAGCTTGACTTAGGCCTAACTCAGTGGTGCTGCAACAACCGCTTCACGGTTAGGACAGCCTGACCTCGCCATTGCTACCCTGAATGATTTTGTCGGCGTGAGTCACACTTTATTTAAAATTTACAGGAACTGACCCCACTGCCATTAGGCAGCATCGATGGTCTGCAGTCTTGACCCTACTATGCCGGTCATTGCTGATGCTGATACTGGGTCTGTTACTTTAAGCATATACCTTTGAGGCAATCTTATTTTTTGAGATAGCTTTGGTGGTCCTGCCATGGTTGCTCGCACTGTGACTCAATATGCGAAGGCCGGTGTAGCCGCTCTTCACATAGAGGATCAGGTACAGACGAAGCGATGTGGCCATTTGCTTGGAAAGCAGGTTGTCTCTCGTGAAGATTTCTTGACCCGCGTTCGGGCCGCTGTTCTTGCACGAGACGCAATCCCAGGAGGTTCCGATTTTGTGGGTCATGACTGGAAGAATTTTCGTTGCAATCTGATTTTTACCTAGGTGATCATCGCAAGGACAGATTCCGCACAGGTCCTTGGGATGGAAGAGGCCGTTACTAGGCTAAAGCTCGCAGCGCATGCTGGTGCTGATGTTTGTTTCATAGAGGGCGTTCGTACTAGAGAGTTGCTTGAATCAACTGTTGCCGCATTGGCACCCAAACCTGTAAGTTGAGGACAAATGTAGCAACCACTTCTACTAACCACCATCTGTTGAGGTTCTTGTAAATGTCATTTCTGGTGGTCTGACACCTTCGTTCACGAGCAGTGAAGCTGAACAGATGGGTGCTAAAATTATAAGTAAGTATCCCGCGCTGATATTTTTCAACACTTCTCATGCCCGAGAGCAGTTTTCTCTTTGGTTTCATGTGTTGCAATGGTCCACGCGGTTCGCGCTGCAATGCATTCCCTCAAAAAGACAGGAACGGACTTTGCGTCAGCGCAAGGCATGGACCCAAAATCTTTCTTTAAGGTCATGGGTCAGTCATACTCTTCTGTGAGTGCCAAGGGCACCAGCTCACCGTAATTTTCCTATAGGCCTTGACACTGTGGTAGAGTTTGACGCACAGGCGGGTGGTAAAGCCTTCCAAGAAGTCTAGACTTACCTTATACAATGTATTCATTAACCGATAACTCATGTATCGAATTTCTGTATTCACGAAGTCAACGCCTTGCACACTTACACTCTTGCGTACTCGAGTTTTGTTACAAATTTAGGTTGGCTTTGGCGAAAATAGACCTGGCCATATGACATAAGCACAATTTCCTTGTTTTCTTAGATGCTGTTCCGACGGTCCGCGCCCCACTCCTTTCCCCACATTTGTGGTCCATCGTTGCCCCTTGAGCTTCGGAGTTGAAATTTCTTGCATTGACTTGTGCACCCTACCGCGTAGCTGTAAATGCTTTCTGGAAAAGAAGTTGCCGAGCACAATTCGCGCGAAAGCTGTTGGATAATTGTACATGGTTGGTGGATGTTCAGATTTTCCATCGAATTCCGTCTGAGCACTTGAGAACAGGGCATGTTTATGATGTAACAGAGTTTCTAGATGGTAATAACACGAACAACACTCTGTGCAGCTGAGCTCATGATTTTGCATGTCCTGTAGACCATCCTGGTCAGTATTCAGGCTTCTATTATCAGGGTACTTATTCCGTTCTTAGGAGGAGGCAAAATTATTTTGAGATATGCTGGCAAAGACGCTACGTTCGTGTCTTTAAGCGTCTTTGGAAGAATGCAAATTAATGTTTATCAAGGGAAGAGTACGACCCCATCCACCCACCTGATGCGATAACCACCAATCTCTCCCCTGAAAAACAGTAGGCGACAGACAATTTGTAAACAATGTATATTGTATTGACGCAATTTTGATTTAGCTTAGGACCTGTCGCAATGGACACGGTGGAGAAAGTAGAAGTTAAGATCACTGACGAGGAAAAGGCACGCCAGGAGCGCATTACCGGCAGACCGCCATTAAGTGAGATTCTCAATCTTCACGATTTTGAGGTAAGGCACCTTGTTATGGACCAACTGTCACTGCTAGACTTGAAGTGGTCAAGGCTATTGCGCGGCAAACGATGGCAGAAAAGGCTTGGGCGTACTATTCGTCCGCAGCTGACGACGAAATTTCCAATAGGGAAAATCACGCAGCATACCATAGGTTCGTTGTCCTTAGGATGCATAAAAGGGTTTTCTAACCTGGTGTTTCCCAAGAATCTGGTTTAGACCAAGGATACTTCGTGACGTTCGCAAAGTTGACTGGTCAACAAAGATTCTGGGCCATCCATCAAGTATGCCTGTGTACATCGTATGTATCTCATGTCTTAAGTGTTTTAGTGGCTTAGTACCTCTTTTGAATAGACTGCTACGGCCTTGGGTAAACTAGGACACCCTGATGGCGAACTTAACTTGACACGTGCAGCTGCTAAACATGGTGTAATACAAATGGTCGATTGTCTCAACTATCTCACGAATGCTCTGTTAAAAAGACACCTAGATCCCGACTCTTGCTTCATGTTCTTTTGACGAATTGGTTGATGCTGCCGAGCCCGGCCAAGTACAGTTCTTCCAGCTGTAAGTTCATTGGAATATTTTGATAATGGATACACTCATTTTATGATGTGTGTTAGATACGTTAATATGGATAGAAACATTACGAAGCGTATTGTTCAACACGCTGAGGAACGTGGTATCAAGGGCCTGTTTATTACTGTAGACGCACCACAGCTCGGTCGGCGGGAGAAGGTTGGCGTTTGTTCGTCATCTCGGGATGGTCTTATCGTCGTCTTATAAATTAGGACATGCGCATGAAGTTCGACGCTGACGATCCTTCGGAAGTCAGCAAAGCTGGCAGTGAAGGTGTCAACAGATCTCAAGGCGCTGCAAGAGCTATTAGTGTACTTCATTCTTTCGTTCTTCTCTTCATTGCACTGAACATACCATACTTAGTCATTCATTGACCCGAGCTTGAACTGGAATGATTTGGATTGGTTCAAGAGCATTACGAAAAGTAACGGCTCCTTTCTATACGCCCTTTCAATACGTGCTAATTTAACCCGTGGCAAGTGCCCATCATCTTGAAAGGAGTACAATGCTGGGAAGTAAGACTATATACTGCCTGTCAAGGTAACTCGTACTCAAGTCATATTCTAGGACGCACTTCAAGCATACGATCTTAATTTGGCTGGTGTTGTTCTCTCGAATCATGGTGGAAGACAGCTCGATTTTGCCCGGTCCGGAATTGAGGTTCTGGTAGAGGTTGTCCAGAAACTGCAGGAAAAACGTGGCATATCATTTCCTAACGAGAAATTTCAACTTTTCATAGATGGAGGTGTGCGCAGAGCGACAGATGTCCTCAAGGCTATTGCTCTCGGAGCTACAGCTGGTATGTATCTTTTATGATATGCTGCGAGTCATCTCAATCTATGCACTGATAACGATTCCAGTTGGGGTAGGGAGGCCATTCCTTTATGCTTACTCGTCATACGGGCCGGAAGGAATGGACAGAGCGCTGCAAATTTTGCATGTAATGAGTCTATAACTGGTTAGCTTAGCAGTCCCCTAACGAGATCCCTACAGGACGAGTTCGAGATGAATTTGCGACTACTTGGTGCCCCCGTAATTAAAGATGTCGTTCCTGAAATGGTAGATGCTTCAAACATCCACAACCACTTCGTGGCTGTGCCGACCGATAACCTTTACCAATTAAACTGTATGCCAATCAATCTTTCTTCTATCCTTCCCTCTCTTATTTCTTCACTTACCCAGATGAGGGGATGAAACACGCCGTACTGAGGGACGTCAAAAACAAGTTATAATACAGGCAAGGCAAGGGCATCGCTGTGTTAAGGGATGCAGAAACGAGGGCCATATGCAGACAATCTATTTAACTTTGTTTCTTATGTATGTGATTTAGATTATTCTATCGTGAGGCAGAGCAAGACACGCGCTGTTCCGGCATGGTGTACTTATTTGCCGGGTGGACGAGTAAAAGTTATGTGTTTCTTATCCTTGTCTGTCGTGTAGAACCCTGAAAATGCCCACTTTTGGGGTAATTAATATGTATAGTGAATTTGTGCGTGAAAGCATCCTCACATTTAGGTAGCCTCCGTCACCGTCGCGCCAGAATTCTCCCTCTCGTAGATAATATATTTCATACCTGTCCAAGTATCAGCATCTGCGTAGCAGACTTGTAGAAAAGAGGATGTACCCGATCGTTCCACCAATCTTGACGTCAAATTCCTTATGCTCATGGCCCCAATCTGGACCTCTGTTGCCTTTGAACTGAGTCCTGTGTTTGGTGTGACAAATTATCCAGTTGTACTCCGGCTTGGATTTCCTGCCTTCACCCACAATTCGCATTGTGAATTCGCCGCGAGCCTAAATGGGGCCGAGGCTCAGTGATTGCGCGGATAATGCGTGGGACGCAATCAGGACGTACAGCTTTGTCTCTCTTGATCCCTTCCGTCACAAACGAGAAGACCTTTTCGATAACTTTAGCAGCACCCCGAACCAAGGCCCCGACTATTCGGCGGTCAAGTTCGGCTGCTGGCTCGGCGCGTTGCATTATGGGATTACTGAAGTCTATATCGATGGTAATCCCGGCAAAAGGGTTATCGGGAGAAGGCCCATGCGAAAAAAGAAGTGATTGGGTGCTGTTTGAAGTCTCTGCCATAGGACCAGCAGCGACACCCGAAACAATTGCAAAGCCAACGCAAGCTAGTGAAGCTGTCCATAAGGAACGGCGGAACATGGTGAACGAATACGACCAGCGGTAGGTTCGGTAGAAATTGGGACGTAACTCAAAGACCTGCTAGGAGTAGAGAGAAATTATTGATAATAACGCGCTTTTTATATGGAAGCCCTCAAGCAGGCTGTCACAGCTGAAACACACAGAACAGTTGATAACGTCGGAGTATGACAGTTTGATACCGGCACATGGTAGCGAGAGACAGCGCCACAGTCTGATGGTTGGATGTTGCTCATGTAAGGGTTGACGGCGTTGGATGTTACAGCGACTGTTTCTTGCTTCAGTCTCCCGGATCACTTTGCCGCTCACTGATAATGATCTGTCCCAAAATGGATGTAGCAGAGGCGTGATTGTACAGCAATAATCAGACGATGTAACAATCAGCCACTAATGTAACACTCGGGTTACAAAGAGGGTGTTCTTCTGACCGTAGTAGTCACTTTCATTCGCCGAGGCACTTGGCGGTCAATCTCTATTCTTCGTATGACGGAAATGGCATGTAGCCCCAGTTACTTAACAGCAGTCTGTACAGGTCTTAGAGTAGCTCTTCGTGGACGTTAAAGTACCTGAGGGTAGGGATTACGGGTCAGTGTTTTACAAGAACCGAATGCGTATCCTGACCTGGTCATTTCGCCAACCTCGTGACATATACCCTCGCCATTTTCATTCCATTTTACTACCCATCGTCCAAGGATCATCCCGCTACTGTCTAAAGTTTCTGCAATTGTCTCTTCTGTTTCTGGCTGAGTAGTTTTTTCCTTTGAAAGGATCAGGGTCTCTGCGAGTTCCCACTTCGCAAATCCTCGCTTGGTCTCGATCAAGAAAGTCGGGTCGTATACCTGTGCATATTAGCATGATAGATAATATAAGTGAGACGAATGGATTGAAACCGACTTTTGTTATGCGTGGTTTAAGAGTTAGTGTTTGCGTTACCATTTCGATACCTTCTGCACCGGCGTTCTCCTCCGGTTTCAGATATCGGAGCGCCGTTACGTAGGGCTGGCCGCACCACCCTACGAGAGCTGTACTTAACCCGGAAGTTCCGAGGGCTATAGACGCTAATGCGAACCGCGCTGACATTGGCAGGCTCGACTCAACGATAAACATAAACGGGGCCAGCGTAGCCGACAACGCGAATGAAGATACGGAGAAAATTTTCAGGCGACGGAACGTTTTTTCTAGCGGCCCAACATATGGAGGTTTTGGAGGCTGCGATGCTGAGGCTGGGGCAGCTGACTGTTTCTGTTCATTGCGCGGGATGGAAGATGTTGAGATGGCACGAGTTGTGAACCAGCCACTAGCTAAATTATGTCGTAGACGAAAATGTGATGGAAGCGTGAGAGGGTGGCAGAGAGGGCGCTGCGTCTTGCAAGACGGTGCGAGAAGTCTGTGGCAATGCCGGAGCATAGAAGGGGAGAAGGGGAGAGCTTCAGCGAAGCGGAATTTCGATCACGCGCTGGTCGGCACTTACAATACTGTACTATCAGTATCAGTAAAACTTGTCTTTATTCTTATCACTGACACACCGGTGGGCCGGTGGCATGCATGGAACCTCCAGTTTACTATTCTAAAGCGGAATTCATTGAAACTGTTCGTTATGATATCAATCATATCCAGTGACCTGACGCCGTAAGCTTGATAGGATACGGGCAACAAAGTGTCGCGACGAGCAACTATAGCAGGTCCGCAGAATATCGTCCTTGGTGGAAAAACTATCATCTCTACTGGAGCTATAATCCGTGGTGACCTGAGACGTACGGGCCCAGGACATGCTGTTGTTATTTCATTGGGTAGGTACTGTCTTGTAGGTGAAGGGTGTGTAATGCGGTACGTCCTTTCCAGCCTGCCTGTACTAATTCTATTCAAGTCACTTGTTCTTGTAGACCGCCCTATAAGACGTACCGTGGCAATTTCAACTATTATCCCATGAAAATTGGTGACTATGTCCATATTGGCGCTGGCAGTGTCGTTGAAGCTGCTACTATTGGAAATCACGTTGAGATCGGAAAGAACTGCGTGATTGTCAGTTCCAGTTCTTGCCAATTATTTTACCATACTCATTTTCATGCCATCGTAGGGGAAATTCACAATTATTAAGGATTGTGCAAAGGTTGCGGATAACACTATTGTCCCTCCTAACACAGTCATACCGGCTCTCTCACTATTTGCTGGCTCTCCGGGTGAGTGTATGCTATATTGATGTAGAGTTTTAGTTTTAGAAACGCATTGTTAGGACGGTTCATTGAGGATCTTCCGGAATCAACACAGGAAGTAGTGGAGGCCCAAACCAAGCAGTTCTATACGCGTTTTCAGCCACAGGAGCGATGACACAACTTACAGTGAAGCCAGATCTAATACCACTTCTCGTTCGGCGCTTCTATGGTGAGATTGGGACGTGAAGGTTGAAATATTGAATGGATTCTTCCAGGAGGGATTCACGACCTTGCATACCTCATCGGTTGCGAGAGCAAACTCTCCTGAGGAATATGATTTGATTCGATCTCAGCTGTAAGGTTTCTGGGCTCTCCATAACATGTTCGCGCGTGCCTTTACGCCGTCACGTGGTCTCGACGCGGGCATTGTGGAACTATTGCATAACTTGCATCGCGACGTGTACTTGCTGCTGCGCACATTGCGCAGCCTTATTTAAACTGCAGGAACGACACTATCTCTACTTCTCTCATGGCTGCACGAACAAGTAATTCTCAAAGGACTGAGGGAACAAGTAATTATGAGCCCGTTGATCCCAGCATCCGGCGTTACAGCCTCAGTGATTCACCCCCGCCGGAATCATTCAGCAGTACGGAAGATGTGGTGGAACGCGTTACTCGTAGTGGCAAATTGGATGACTACACTGAGGATCACGCCAACAGCTCTCGATTCATCAACGAGCCGAGTTTGGTTACGTCTCCGAATCATCAGTCATCTCCAGCACGCTTGCAATACAAGCCATACCAACCAGGTCAACAACTTGAACCTATAATTACAGGAGAAACTCTAGAACTGGAGGACCACAATGCACTTACTCCCACCGACCGTTTCTCAGAATCACAGGCACATCTCGCTTCGGATGCACAAAGGTTCTACTATAATCAAGACTACTACCCACCATCGGGGATTTCATATCATTCTCAAGTCGAATCGCTTCCTGCCGGGTCCGAGTTCTACGATGGATCTTTTCATTCCGATGCAGAGGCCTATGCCTCTGGAAACGCCTCTTGGACACAAAGGCGTTCATTTCCACGTTCGCGTTCACCTACTCCAGCTGTGGACGACGAAGATTATTTTGTTGTAGGAAACGAAAGCGTCCATCACCTGGGTTACTCACATGATCCTGAAAAGGCGTTGCTGAGTCGCGGACCTTTGGGGCTGGCCAACGCCGTACTATATGACCCTGAGCCCGAGACACCCACTTCAACGCTGGAAACACTGCCAGAGACGCCTCTTGAAACACAGCATTTTGGTCCTGCACCATCTGGTCGTGCCGTACGGAGGAGAAAGACCAGACGTCGCGTGCAACTGACAAATGGAAACCTTGTAATCGATCTACCTGTTCCCCCCAAACTAATACTTCCACGACGAGGAGAGCCAGAAACGATAAGGACGCGATATACAGCCGTGACATGCGATCCAGACGAGTTTGAGAAGAAGGGCTTTTTCCTGAGGCAAAATGAGATGGGAAGAAGGACAGAACTATTCATTGTGATTACCATGTATAACGTGCGTAGGACTTGTAAACCGTCGCTACAAAGGAACTGACAAGACTCCAGGAAAACGAGTTGCTTTTTTGTAGAACCCTATACGGCGTCATGCGTAACATTGCTCATTTATGTACCCGCAAGAACTCACAGACATGGGGGCCAAACGCCTGGCAAAAGGTCTGTCGTTTCCTCAAGCTCCCGGGCTTATTTTTACATACTTTTCAGGTGGTAGTGTGCATTGTTGCTGACGGGCGGAAGAAGGTACATCCTCGTGTCCTCGATTGCCTTACTCTTCTTGGCGTCTATCAACCTGGCGACCATATGAAAAATATGGTGAACAACAAAGAAGTCACAGCCCATCTTTTTGAGTACACTGCATCATTCGGTATTGATTCAAACCTGCACTTCAAATACCCAGACAAAGGCGTTGTGCCAACACAAATCATTTTTTGTATGAAGGAGAAAAACCAGAAGAAGATTAATAGCCATCGATGGTTTTTCAATGCGTTTGCACCTATGCTACAGGTGCGAATGAGCTCTCGGCATCGCCCGCTAGTCGTTCGTTCCAGAGCTAATGCTTCTTAGCCAAATGTGTGCGTTCTTTTAGATGTTGGTACCCGCCCAGGCAGTAACAGTATATACCGCCTGTGGAAAGCGTTTGACGTGAACTCGAACGTAGCTGGCGCATGTGGCGAAATCTCGACGTTTAAGGGTAAAAACTGGTCTTTGCTCTTGAATCCCCTAGGTCTGCACTCTTTGCCGAATGGAAATATATCAAATTTCTAAAATGTTGTTAGTCGCTGCCCAAAATTTCGAGTACAAGGTCAGCAGTATACTTGACAAAACGACCGAGTCCATGTTTGGGTATATAAGCGTTTTGGTAAATCTATTGTCAGATCTGCTTGCTCTTTGCTGATTGCCACAAGCCTGGAGCATTTTCAGCCTACCGGTAGGTAACATGACAACCTTACGCTGACTCCGATCTCATGTCTGGCAACTGCCTAGCTATATCGCATTACAAAACGACAAAAAGGGCGTAGGTCCGCTAGCATCATACTTTAAGGGCGAGGTGTTACATGGGCGCGATACAGATATCTTCACTTCCAATATGTGTATGTGACCTTTCTCTTTTCTAAGCGGGTGAGCTAACGCGTTCGTAGACCTTGCCGAAGATGTTCGTCTCGTTTTTACCCGTTTATTAATGACGTGCTTGACCGCGTACACAGCGCATTCTATGCTTCGAGCTCGTGGCCAAGTCGAACTGCGATTGGCAAGGCTTCTGCTTCCCGTGAAATTTCTCTGAAGCTTATTTATAATTTAATTAGGGTCCTCAGATACGTTAAGGGCGCTATCGGTGAAACAGATGTTCCTGAAGGGCTCCCCGAATTCATTAGCCAGCGCCGACGGTGGCTGAATGGTTCTTTTTTCGCTGCAACATATGCGATAGCACATGTCGGGCAGATCATGCGTTCCGGGCATAGTCTGACCAGAAAAGTTGTGTTGATGATGGAGACAGTCTATAATATTATAAACCTTATATTCTCATGGTTTAGCATTGTAAGTCCCTTCAGGACTGGATCGAGAACGCATCATAACATGACATACAGGGCAACTTTTATTTATTCTTTGTAAGTTCTTAAGTACTTTATTCTTCATCTGACTAAGACTCCACTTAGGTAGTGCTAACCTCCTCGTTGGAGGACCCATCGTTCAAGATGACAGGTATCAAATACTTCAACTCAATCGTTCAGGTACTCCGGCTTTGATAACCATACCTTTGTTGCTTTACTTATCACAACTTCTGGGGCAGTACATCATGGCTTCCATCATCATCGCTTGTTTCCTTTTCTCGATGGGTAACAAACCACAAGCGTGAGCGTTTCCTCACACTTGTGGTCTGGATCTGATTCTTATCCGCAATCAGATCTCAATGGAAGTACATGTCCTCCGCCTGCATCTTTAGTATCCTCATGGTCTATCTTATATTTGCATCTGTCAAATGTGCCATCCAAGCGGCGCAGCATGGTGGCTCCGAAAATTCAATCATACTATTCAGCGTCACGATTACTTATGGATGTGGGTATCTTGTCCTTAGCATGCACACGATAACTAAAGTGAGAATAGTATATATATGTTCGAGCATTCTGGCATTTGACCCATGGCATATGATAACGAGCTTTGTACCCTATGTTTTACTCTCGCCAACTTATATCAATATCTTAAATATGTATGCCTTTTCCCATGTCATCCGACTCATTCTCAAATTTTTTGCTTAGTTATGCATTTTCTAACCTCGACGATGTGAGCATTCTCATTGATCTATTCGAAAACATTACTTGACATCTACTGAACCTAATTGCTAGATATCTTGGGGTACAAAGCAAGACAGCCTGCCTGAGGCCGACCTCGGTGCTGTAATTCAAGACAGTCACCATCAGGTCGACCTCGAGGTGCTCGCGGAAGCTGCGGATGTTAATAACATCTATGAAGAGGCACTCACAAACCTTAGAACGCGTAAACCAGTTGCGCCAAAGGGTACCGGAAACGTACCGACTATTGCTGAGAAAGAGCAAGCCGCGAAAGACTACTATGCGAATGTCCGAACAAATGTATGTCTACTCGCCGCTTCGCCGTGTATCTATGCTGACTGCAGGTCAGCTCTTGTTGACATGGGTCCTATCAAATGTAAATTGAATCGAACTCTTTCATTTTAAAAGCGTTAACACAACTGGACACTAGGGGTTGTTGGTACTGGGCATCTTGAGTGGGGCAAAGCCCTCAGGCACCTTCAGCGAGGGTGGGTCGACAAGCCGGACGAAAGCCTACCTAGTCTTTATCCTTGCGTTCACGGCCATAGCTAATATCATAGTAAGCTCCCAAAGTATGCCATTCTTTTGATGTCTGAGTTTGATTGTTATGCACAATAGCGTTTCCTTGGATCAACCTTGTATCTTGTTGCACGTTTAATTCTGGGCTAATATGCCCGCCTTGGATTAGATAACTAGGCGGAATACATCCCATACTATTACACTTGTCCTTCATGTACAATGGTAGGAGCACTAAATTAAAAAACGGATAATCGGGGAGGGCTGGTTGGCTATGAGAATAAGTAGTCGTAAAGTGACTGCTTTTGGTTTGAAGGGGGTACGAGTGCCTTTGAGCGTCTCTTATCGTAACGACGCGAAGTCCAACGTAATGGTCGCCTCGCAGGAGAGCGAGAAGGAGAGGAAAGAGCCCTTGCATGAGGCCGTGCAAGGCGACGAAAAGGTGTATGCTGATGGAGAATACTTTCGCTGGGTGGCTGTCTCGCATCCTCCGGACCCAGAGCCATAGTGTTAATGGTAGCCACTAGTTCTGAATCACTGCCCGAATCGTCACCTTCCACATCCGTGTCACCAACAATAGACCATGCTTCCTCATCGGAACGTGTTTCAGATAGACAGCTTAGTGAAGGTTTTGCTTGTTGAGGGTCCTCGGATATGGCGGGAAGTTGCGCTAGGTGCTCAACGTCTGAATCGGTGTCAACGCCACCACGGTCCGACTCGGTGTCGGGATGGGATGAGTAGTCGATATCGGTGACTGGTGGGGTATCAAGTATGCTTAGGGCACGATGGTCCGGCTTTGTAACGTTTGGGCGCAGCAGGTACGTAAGGCGGCGCCCGTGTACTTCCTTGCCTTCGTAGTACAGGTATCAGTAACTCAGTGCTATACACCATCAGAGTCTAGTGCTCACTGAAACTGACGACTTCGTAGTAACGAGCGCAACAGTGCACTATATATCGGGCAAATGAGTCGCCCTCCGTGTGCCAGATGAGCTGCAGCGGTGTCCGGGACACTTCAAAAATGGTTCCGGTGTTGCCGACAGGTGTACCGGGAGCAGCTAGGTCGTCTGCTTCTTGATTGTCTGGGTCAAGGACTGTGCCTCCTTCGGTAAGCCATTTCTGAATCTCATGCTCGACGTTCTGAACGAGCGATTCAGCCCGCAGTCCGGACCTGCGCAGCCCTCGGCGCATGCCCTTAAGACTCAATGAAAAGCGGCCCGCATTTGCGGACATTGGATCATGTTCCGGAGAGATCGTAGGAGGAACCTGGGCGTTTCGCTGCAAATAGACGGGTAAAGGCTCAGGAAACGTTGGATGGACTCGGGGTATTGGGACAGAGTAATCGTTCTTAGTGGCCGGTGTGATATGAGGATTGCCCACGAAATGTGCTATATTGCGTTAGAGGGGTTTGGAGAGATTGACTAGTTCTACAAACAGTTATCCTTGCGTCTTATCCATCGTTTCCCCTCATGTTCCCGTTGAAGCTTCTTGATAACTGGCGGAACTGCAGCTGTTAGTTCGTTCTGTGATGCTTGAAGGTGTGCAAAACGAGTCGAAATGCCAGGGCCTCTAAGGATAGCTGGAAAGGAGAGGACAGGAGGGTCTTCCATTGTGGAAAGTTACAAACCGCAAGTCGTACAAATCTGGTAGGCGTTAAACTTGGAGGTGGAAGTCATGGGACTCGATTATCAAGTGAGCCCAAAGGATACGCAATAACGATAATATCGACAGCAAAGAAACAACTAGACAGTGCTAAATTAAGATTACTTCAGGAGACCCTTACTCTCCAGCTCATCGACCTTTTTTGCAAATGCATCATATAAGATACTCAAAGGCGGCTCTCGTATGGGCCCACTGAGCATGCCTTGGGGCCGTGAGACATCCATTTGAAGCACATCAGGTCGCCTCCACAAAACGAGGTCTATAGGTTCACTGTATGAAGTGTATACTTTCAGTGGTGCAAGGTTGTGATTTACTTGCTCCTCGTCGTCATGAACAGGGGCCTGTTGCCTCTTTGGGATCTGTTTTTGTAATCGCCTATGAGGTGAGTCAAAAGGCAAAGATGAGGTTTGGGAAAGTGGAGGTGGAGGTGTGCCCATTCTTCTGTGGTTAAGGACAAAGGCTGGTGAGGGTGCAGATGTTACAAGAATACATGCCACTTCTGGGTCTGGTGGAAGAGGGGGTGGGATGATCATCTCTATAGATGGGTGAAAAGGTTTCCATGATGGTCGCAAAAGCTTCGAGGGAGTCTGGATTATGGTGCCATCTAGATTTGAATGCTCATCACGAAAATGGCGTGAAATTGTATTGGAACGAAGAATGAGTGATGGCTGACACCCTTGATGAAGCAGATAAAATACAACTGGGCAAATGGAAAAGGTCTTGCACCCACCTTCAAAAGGGCATATAACATTAATACGAGAGAGGTGAGAGTTCTCTACATGAGCCTGAAGTGATTCCAATGTATCATGGATGGGAGCATTGCACCGAGGCAGAAAGCATTGGAACTCCAGCCTAGACTTGTTTCTCCACTTCTGCAAACCTGATCAAGCACCCATCATTTACATATGATCAAACAAACTTGCCACTTTCTTGAGACTATTGATATGACCAAAATAATGCTTCAAAAAGTTGGTATGCTGAAGCAAAAGTTGTATGAGCAACACACCAGTCTTAAGCTCTGCCAGCAGGCTAGCACAGCAGAACATCCTTTTTTTCCTGCCCATTCACATCTAAGCCCCCCTGGGACAATTGTTGTCTGTGCCATCTCAACAACACTGTCTGCAGAGATTGTAATTGTAGGCATTTGCATAGCATGCTCTAGAGTCAACAACTTTTATTGTAGACCCACAGCAAAGTCGGAATCCTCTAAGGAGGTGTCAGTATAACGCATCCAAAGACGTCGCTTTGTTGGTTACATAAGATTGAACGCGTTCGTGCCACGTGCAATGAGCTCTCAAAAGGTTTTGTTATAAATTCTAACAAACCGCGAGTTTTGCAATATACTTCCGCTAGCCTCCGTTTTTACTACTCTTTCAATTTTGATGAGAGAAATTTTCGATTTTGCCAAACTACGAACGGCATAGTTTTTTTACTGTGTACAGGTGTTTATGTGAACATAACTCAAAGTCCATTGAACAGTCCATCCTTATTATAAGATTACCAACAAACAACTTTCCGAAGAGCAATCAGATTGAAAGAGTCTTAAGCTTACAATTGTTGCGAAACCAGCTTGGTGCATTGTTATTTTCGCAAAGAATTTTAAACAACGAACACAAATTGCAACAAACGACTAGTGTCCAACAAGTAAAGTCCGATAACTAGATGGTGTCATTTTTATATGTAGATAAAAACGACTTTAAGGAGTGTGGTGACCAGCCTGAAAATAGCGGTATCAAACGAGCGTCCAAAGTCCAAAGGCCCCAGCCTAGAGAAGCGCGCTCCATGGGGCGCAAGAGAATGAGCACTGCTGTGGAGAAAACGATGGCCAGCTTCGCAGCCCGTGAGTGAAGTGAAAACAATTATGGGCGAATTAGGTGTAGAGTAGGAAAGGCAGTGGCAGGTGGGGTTGTAGGTGGATATGGTAGAGTACAAAATAGTTCGAAGGTATCTAAAAAATACACGTTTTTTAATTTCGTCCGTTTGAGTTATGTGCGAATATATATGTAAAAAAAGTAACTGTAGTCCGCAAGCGAGAATTCAAATGTCACTTAAGGACACTGAGAGAACGTCATGAACGGGGGCATAAAAACAAAGCAGGAAGCGGAGAAGGGGTTTGGCTAGGTCAAGATGTCCATAAAAGGGGGGAGAGTTTGTCTAATGTCCATTGACTCCGCATAGGGGAGCAAGGCAGAATCCGACGAAAACTCCTAAGTGTCCGTAAGCCAATAGAGTCCAAAAGAAAAGAGTCCACGGGGTGCTGATGTAGCAAATAGTTCGGTCGTAAATTCGAGAAATTATGAATGGCCCAGATAAAGTTAAAGATCGGCTAGCCTTTTCTGGACTTTGGTGGCGGCGATGGCTTTCACCAGAATTATGTTAATAACAAGAACAAATGGTTTAGGCGCTGATTCACATACCGACGATCGGCAGATGAGGGCTGAGAGTCGTCATGGCATAAAGAAGTATAGTAAGCTGATTTCGGACATCTGTTTCCATGAGAGTCCAAGATGTTTCCTGTGCCTCAAGCTCCATGATCAGCGTGTCAGCAGCATACGACCAACAGGGCTGCGGAGGGGATAAAATTAGCGAGTGACAGTGGGTAAATGGGTGTGCACGTACACCGATAATTGGATCAAGGAAGTTGAAATCTCGGTCAGTGATGTGTTTGATGACGGACACGCAGGCCCTTGCTGATCGGGAGCACTTGTCAAATGCAATAGGGTCCTCCTGGGCGAGTGGTCGATAAAGTTGCATTGACGCTGTTTGAGCAAGGGTGTGTGTTAGCAGCAACATCTGTTTGTCTTCGAGGGATACTGCATCCAACTGATCGAGGGGCATCAAAGTTGTGACAAACTGGGTTATTGCTGTCTCAAGAGACTGGATCTCATGCATCGCTGCGGAAGACTGTTTCATCCCTGCGGAATTGATTAGAGAGGGAGAGTAACTGGAACAAAAGTACCTACTTGGATCCCAGCTAGTAGCGACCTGATCAGCTCGGGAAAAAAGAGTAGAAGCTTTGACGCGGAGCGCTTGTGTGGAAAACCCAGCTGGGGATACCTCGCCATTCATGAATCCCCGTATAGTTTGGAAAGGGGGAACAACATTAATGTGGCCCTATTGAGTCACACGATAAGCCTATCAAGTCGCAGATTACGAAAGACTTTCTACTGACAGCTTCATACTCTGCCCAACCTTGAGGCCACGGACAAGTGATCGATTGACGAGGATTGGGTCCATCAGGTATAATGGAAGGTTTGCGAAGAATGACAGACCAACAGCGATCCAGGTTGTATACCTGCCAGAAGGCGAGGATGCGCTCACCCTCTTTAAGACCCGTTCGTGAAGGCTTCATTTCATACGCCTCTCCAAAGTCCACAGGCCAGTATTGCTCCTGATGCATATTAAGATGGAGACCACATTGAACAGCTAGCGCGGTGGCGGCTGTTGCATGATAACTTCCCTCCAAAATACGACCATTGGCTAGAAAGTACATCGACAAAAGGCATGAGCCCTGTATAACGTCGATAATTTTATCTCCGTCACGAAGACCATCGCGTAAACAATCAAGAGCAAGCCCAAGATAATGATCTTCATGTTGGCTCAGAGCCTCTGGTCTGGAGACAAAACAAGCCCAGAGGTACATAGCGTTCAATAGAACAGGGTGGCGTTGCTCTTCAGGGGAATTGGTCAGGATGCTGATGACACGCTCAATATTTAGCTCAAGCCCGCACTGACGCGCGTGAGGAGAAAAAATCTCTAAACTGGTTATGCAAACGTATGTTAGCTAAAGATGGAAAAGCTGACAGATGATCTTACAGCATGCGCGCAAGTTCTGGGGGAGGCTGAAATCGTGTTTGATGATCGTCAAAGAATAGTTCTTGAATGAAAGGGGATGGCGAGGGCGAAGGAACGGGTTGTAAGGAGGTCCACGATGTGTTTGGAGACGTGGGTGACGAATCTGCGATGTGATTAATTAGCGAGGATAACATAACGCAGGGTATGATATAATACCTGAAGGGAAACTGAGGGGTGAATGGGATGTGTACAGTGGCACGTCTCCCCCTGGAGAGCTTAAGGAGGATGAAGTAGAGCCAGAGCGCGAATGTTGAGTCGGGTGAGTATGTGGATCGTACAAGATGACAGCTGGAGATACATATTCCGGGTCTTCGAGCTCTCGAATTCTTTGTTCGAGGCGAGAGATATTTTCACGGAGAAGTTGTGTCCTTGTCTTTCCTTTGCCATCGTCATACTCACACGCGTCGGCTTTCTTTGCACGCACACACTGTTGGCAAGCGGGCTTCGTCCCGTCGCATCTCTGTAAGAATGGTTAGTGGCGTTGGGCTTGACGGGATGAATGTATATACCATCTTCCGCTTGCTGTCATTACGTTGTTAGAACAAGAAGGATGCTGGGGAGTAAATCAGGCAACATACCGGCATCTTAAACATGCTTTTCCTCTTTGAAGGCTTGTCTGACCTGGCTCTTTGTTGGCCATTACGAAATGAAAGTAAGATTACAAAAGATATGAAGAGAGAAGGATGAAGACAGGGGAGCAATGGCCGAAAGCTGGCAAGACGAAGGGAGAAAAGAAAGCAAAGAGACCTAGAGAGACGCGGAACGAAGCATGAAGGGAGGGTTAACCTTGAATCAGGCCCCCCTATTATATTATTATTATATTAAATATTTATTTATTACTTATATCTTTATTTGGCTGAAACAAGGCCCGCTTGTCCGGTCCGCTGCATACCACTGCCCAGTCGCGATCTTCTCGCAAACATTGTTTCATGCAATCCACAGTAATGTCGAGATTCCTATGATAGTTCCATCGCTAGAACCCTATAATAAATCAAGTATACTTTCCTTTCTTCCCCAGTTTATTCCATATCCAAAATCACACAACGGCCACAACTTGCCGCTGCTTCCTTTTTGGTCTGACACAACAAAAGGTGATAGTCGTCGATAGCACGATGTCATCAAGATGCATCCAAGATGCCCTCTGACGAGGAACACGGCCTCTTTGTGTGACAGTCACCTTTCCATCAACACAATATTCAGAGTAGCCATGAGCAATAGTCTGCAATTAATGGCTTAGTTCGTGCGCTCATGCGTAACCTCCCTCTTTTGACGATTTGTATCAAATTGCTTCCAGTTACTCTAGATCCGCCACCGATCGGTCAGGCGGCCGCCACTAAGGCACGGAGGTTACCCTAACAGTGACGGATGACGCAAAACATTTTACGCCTATTACAGTGCAGAGCCTAGATGGTCGAATACCCTCGCGTGACGCGTCTAGATGACAAGAAAAACACACAGGGATCATTGCACCTCATAAACTCCATCGTTCATGTCGGATAGACTTTCCTTCCGACAATGCAAGTTCGAGTCACTAAAATTTTGAGACAGGACGAGACCGGCAGCCCATGATTATGTCGTGACGGTCGGGTTTTACATTTTACAACAGCTCCGGGACAACGGCAATGTGCGTCACCGGGACGGACAGAGACCTGCTTCTGAGAGGTCACGACTTCAAAGTTCAACATCTCGTCGGCCACACGGTCGATTATGTTATTGCTGTGCATATCTTGACAACGGAACCTACCCCGGCGTCAGCGCCTAAAAAGTCCTGCAAAATAAAGCCCTTTTAGTATGCCCACGACGTGCATCACGCTACGAGGATTGCTAATAAGAGCCCTGTTTTCTCTCACAAAACGCATGAACAGTTGATCCTCGTTCGCTTCACGATAGATGTAGGTCAGCGACCCCTGAACGGCCCTTGAGTTTCTCATGAGTTCTTGCTCGCGTGGTGTCAATCAACATGAAACTTACATATGTGGGTTCTTCGTACCTCGGAAATCAATCTTTTGTGGCTGTGGCAGTAGCTAGCTAAAAATCATGAGGGAGCACGGAGCCCAACTGGTGATATCTGGACTAAAAAAGTGCTACTGTATTCTTATCTTATCAATACACTCTGCCATTGCAAGTCATTTGTGGGATATGGGAGGGAGGGAGATAGCACCCTGAATAGGCTGACACTTGATGCAGGAAGGGAACCGGTGCTTTCTCGCCTCCTAATAGCTATACTGTCGATGTCGGCTCGCCCCGTAAGGATCTTACAACAACGAAGGGGCTTCGAAACACTGTATGCATGGCGACACAAATAGAACTAAAGTCATATACATTGTGGACAAATGCCGATCCTGAGAACTCTGATGCCAGAAGCATGCGAGAGGCGTCGATAAAGCTACTGTACTGTACATTACTAGAGAGTGCCATTCAAGCCCCCACCACCTACAGAGTTGGAATGCGCTCGCGAAGGAAATGGATGAGTGTTCTGTTGTTGCTGATACTGGTGCTCATTCAACAATCGCTTTTCCCGAGCATGTGCTTGGCGGACGTAAGCATATCGTTGGAAATGATTCAACGATTGCAGAAAGAGTACTCCGACCTGATCGCGATCCATGTGTTAAAAATGCCAGTCATAGACCCACATGAAAGAAGGTGCGCACAGGATACGCGCGGAGTTGGTTGAACAGATCAACAGTCGCGTCTCGGACAGCTTCTCTTTGGTGGAACAACCCAAAAGCTAAATGCAGAAGGCCGCCTCCATGAGGAATCAGGTATGCTAGCAGCTGAGGCGTTCGAGTATATATATACGTCAATAAAGCACAACGGAAAGACACAATATCAACAAGGAAGGGAACACACACCTCAACAATCTGTTCATAAGTTTTGACACTATCTGCGAAAGATCGCATGATGAGTAGTGCCTCAGAATCGGACATCGTCTTCGCATGGCGAAGCCGGAAAAGCTGATTCAAGACATCGAATCCTTTGATGGCACTGCTTGCCTGAAACTTAGCAAAATCCTAAGTTAGAAATCATTCATCAGTAGCAAGATCAACGGGTGATGTGGCATCGGGAACATTGAATCACCGCAATGTAGTATTTATAGCTATTCGTTTTACGCCAGGCCTCGATGCGCTGTGCATTTGCCGCAAGCTCTCGCCCACATGTTGTTTCGTCATTGAAACTGATACCGCTTCCTAGTTGAGGCGTGCGGCCCGAAAGCTCCGCGAATGAAGACGAAGGAAAGCCGATTTTAGTGGAACCAGTAGCTTCCTCTTCGTACCTTGAAGCCAGCCTTACGAACCGTGTCACATACTCAGCGAAGCGCATCCTAACAAGGCTTTCACCAAAATGGTCATCAATGGCAGACCGGATCTGTGATAGATTAATCAATGTATATGGATATATCGTTTTACAAGAGTGTACTGACGTCTTCAATGAACAATTTATCGGCGCTGTTGTCTGATTTGAAGTGGTCCGGTTTGCCACCTTGGCTCGACCCCACCCGAGTAGCATCCTCTTCACTTCCAATTGATGAATCGGCTTTCAGCGTTCCACTCCGACCAATGGCTGGCAAGACAAAGGGCGTTGCTGTCACTGGGTAAGTCAAGTGAATGTCTTTAGCCACAGCGACAGTGCCGGCGCCGATCACTAAAAGAAGGTCCCAAGCGCGCGAGGATTCAAAGATTGGGTTCGTCACACCTGCAATGTAAGCCGGTCTGAATAGAATCAGCCTCATTGTAAGTCATGTGAAATCGACACGTACACTGATTCCCATTCTTCTCGGTTATTGAGATTGGCATAAGGAAAGGCTCGTTCAATGAAGCCTCGTAGTACAGCTCCGCAGCCAGACCCAAGAGCACATGCTGCGAGGACAAAGCTGGACACTTCGCCAGCGGGTCGCCTGTGGCCAAGAAAAATGATTCGTTTACCAGTAACAAGCGCATTAAATAGGATGATTATCGGGTGAGTCTGTGGTCCATTGGTGTGTAGGTGGGGGTGTTGAGGGCCCGATACTAGTTGGTGGGAGGAAAATTCTTTGAATAGAGTTATAAGGGAATACTGAAGTCTCAAGTCAACATTCGCATCCTTAGAGAGATGAAGAGCTTACATCGCCGACTTCTTCTGGTAAGGTTGAAAGGGGCATCTTGATTGGGAGTTGATGGTCTTTGTAAGCTACAGTGGTATGATAGAAGTGGGTATCTTTTGTTGGTCCTGAACGTAGATGAGGGTCATGATATGGCGGTCCTATGTTTCCTGGAGCGCGAAACATATGATCCTTCGAATGTAGTTGAGAAGACAGTGACGAAGCATCGGTAGAACTCCGCTTCCGAGATGGAGCGGTGGTATTGTTGCTACCAACAAGTGAGCTCACGCTAGATGAATCACCATTTTCCTTAGGGATTAGGTCGAGCCCACTTTCATTCCCAACCCATACAGCGCTACCTCCAAGCGTAAATGAAGAATCAGTAGGAGAGGTCCGCCCAGAATTTCCATATTGCGATGATGCTGCTACAGTAGAGCTGTCGGTCTCGACTCGATCGCGTTTGTTTAGTGGCTCTCTAACACGTGCCCGACTATCCTGTCGCGAGAGCAGACCATCTTCAAAGCTTGAATATGATTCTCCTGAGTTCGTAGATCGATGGTTTGAGTTGGACTTCACCGCAAGGACAGGATTGCTCCCATTCCAATTCGTTGGATTCTCGCGAGGGGCATAATGAGTATGTTTCTCCGCAAAGATATCTTTTCTCTCTGAACTCCGCATGACTATCTTCTCACTGCGTGTCAAAACGGGGGCATTTGATAAGTCCATGGCATTCACAGCGTCGAAAAGCCGAGCTAGACAGTCCTGCGATGGATCCGAGAAGTAATCATCAAGAGCCATCAGTAAGAAAGGCTCGAGATAGACGTAAGTGGCGCTCCCTATACAGTCACACCAATTAAATACCTTGAATATCTGGATAAACGGGTGTCTGGTACATATTGCGAGCGCAAGCACCTTAGCTCCTCTGGAGGCGAGTATGTTGTAGGCTGCATCGTAGTAGCGGAAAGTAAACGACATACCTGTCAAGATTTTTATCATGCTTGGTCCGGACTAGGTTTAATACGTATAACAGGTCGGGCTTGGTACTGGGAGAGTCTGCATGTTCACCAGGTAAGGGGACGGCCTTTACTTCCGGGGTTTCTAGTGCTAGTACAGGAGAAATGGTGTTGAATGGCGTCTGGTTGAGAAAGAAGATAGTCCAATCATCCAGTTGTGTCTCTGCGCCATCGGGCAGCATCGACATTGCCAAAACTCTGCAAACTATTCCGTTAACAAACATGTATTGTATCACGCATCGATATGTCTCGCACCCTTCATCGATGCCTAATGGCTGAGGAAATTGATATTTAAGTTGAGCGCCTTCATAGATATGGAACTCTGCAAGTAGGACAAATGAGCAGTGGTTTGCATTGCTGCTCATGGCAGGCTAATTGAAGTCTACCATGTCCGTTGTCGAAATAACCCCGATGGGGTTCGAGTGTATTCATTATGTAAGCCAACTGATCATGCGGGGGCAAATGACATTGACTTGGACAATATCAATATCATCAAGCAGCAAAAGTGTACCAAAAGTGCATTTTTTAAGGTAACTAGAGTCACATAAGGAGCATTCATAGAAACTAATCCCATCCAGTCCCTGCAGGAGCGGTATCTGCACCCCATCCAGTTCCAGCAGGTTCGGCTGACCAGTCTGAGGTTGCACCAGGTGCTCCAGGGTCAGCGGACCAGTCGAGACCTTCACAAAAAGTTGTAAATAGAGATCAAAGTTGCTCAGAAATTGAATCATACCGCCACCTTGAACCACTGAAGGATTGATCCCTCCGGCGGCCTGGTGCGACACATCCCACTCAGCTGGAGCCTCGACGGTCTGCTGGGCAGCAAGCTTAGCGGCTGCTTCCTCTTGTTGCTGCTTTTCAACTTCTTCAGGGTCCCTGTAAAAGAACATGTCGACCATCACGTTCCATCCGTCACTGGTACGGGGAATTGTGCCCCTCAGCCTCAAGACTTCACGTGCCAATAGCCACCAAATGAGACCAATAGAGTGTCTTGTTTTGTTGTTCGTCGGGATTGCAACATCAACGAATTTGAGAGGTGCGTCTGTATCGCAGAGTGCGATGACTGGAATGTTAACGTAAGATGCCTCTCTGATTGCCTGGTGGTCGACGCGGGGATCTGTGACGATAATGAGGCGAGGCTCTTTGAAAGACCGTGTAATATAGTTAGTGAATGATCCAGGAGTAAAACGACCGGCGATTGCTTGAGCGCCAGTGTTGGCAGCGTACTTCAGGACGGCACGGTGTCCATATGGACGCGCCGAGATAGCGCAAATATCGTTTGGGTTTTCAACAGCGGCAATGATACGAGCGGCCAGAACTAGTTTTTCCCACGTTTTGCCAATGTTATGGATGTGAATTCCTACCAAGCTAGATGAGTATTACAAAGAAAGGGATGAGATCTTAGACTTAGGATTACCGTCAGGCCGTCTTTTCCAAACATACGGCTCCATCTGCTTATCGCAGTTTTTTGTGCCAATATGACATTGCGCAGCAAGGAGGAGCTGAATTTCTTCTTCGGTTGCCGAAAGAACGGATGGTAATTTCGATGCCATGATATATAACCTATTCCATGTATAATCAGCATCCAAGTCTGTAAGACCGCATCCACCCAGCAATCCCTCCAAATTTCCACGATCCTATTACTGAGCAGACGAGTAGCACAGATTTACGTACCGTAGACTTTAGAGGCCCGAGTTAGCTTGAACGATGTTCACGGTCGGCTTTGGATGCCTGGACGGGCAGCTCTGAAGTTTGGACTACATGATTCACACGCGCTCATCAGTGCAAAATTACGTAATACGCACCTTTATAAGCTCCCAGATACGCAGTAGCTAGATATACTCTATTAACATGTACTTATGGAGGTCGGCGTATGGGAAGCGTTTGAGAAGTGCTCTCCGTAAATGTTAAAATGTTCAAAATGAGCTGCTTGCCGTTGCTCCAGAAGCTAGCTTGAGGGGAGAGGGTCGCGGAGTTTAAAATTATGTAGAAGGCTTAAGCAAATAACATCAAAGAAGCGGAAGCCGGCGAATTACTGAGGCCGCAAAAACGTCGATCACCACTTTATGGACGACTTTCCTCCTGCTGGACGCTCGGTCGACATAGAACTTGGTGGCCAGGAGGTCATAACAATTGATCTTGACAATCTCGACCCAAATCCCGAAGATGTACTAGACCTGCTTAAAGACGGACAGTGTAAAATATGGGTTTGGACGAAGCTCGCTGGTGAATACTGGCGGAGAGGCTACCTTGAGGCGGCGGAGAAGATTGCGAGGAGCGCTATTGAATGTTTGTTTTGGTATTTGTGACTGAACAGCTCTGATACCCTCACAGCTTTTCAGGCTAACGGGATTGCTTCTTCATTGCCTCCCATATACTCACTACTGGCTAATCTACAAATTGCATATGCTCGTAAAGCTCCAAAGCTCATTCTACCCGATGCTCGTACGTGCTGCAACTTTACCCAATAGCGCCATTTACCTGACTCTAGTTAGGTCAGGATGTCATGACAGGAGAGAAATCCAAGGAGGAGTACTATCGTGAGGCAGCGCAATTGTTGAATGCAGGCGACAAGCTCGGCTCGGAGTCTGGCGAAGGCGTAGGGGGAACCTTATCCTTTTTGACGCGTGGTGCGTGTGAGATTCGTCCTGTCTTTGAACATCTCGAGAACGTTTCCAAGGTATACAACAACTTGCTACGCGATCCATGGATGACGCCCTTCGTTCATTCGACGGTGTTTTAATCGAGAAACCAACAAACCTTGTCGCCCTATTGGGAAAGGTGAGTCCAGAGCGTGTACCTTCCTTCGCCTGGCGAACCCTCTTTTCAGGCGCGAATACTCTATGCTAAGCGCAACTTCCGTGAAGCTCTCAAAATATTTCAGGATGTTCTAAGGTACAATCCATTCTGTCAGCCTGACCCCAGAATCGGAATTGGATTGTGTTTTTGGGCCATGGACCAAAAGCCTAAGGCGGTCGCTGCATGGCAACGCAGCTTGGAAGTGGTGCGTCATAACAAGTTCCTAACAATGAAGGAGCTCAATTTTGTTAGAATCCATCGGAGTGGTCGGCTCAATTACTTCTTGGTCTGGAATCTATGAATTCAAGCAAAAATGAAGATACCCCAGAGTCTGACCGGCCAGCCTTGTTCCTCCAGGGTGCAAAGCTCATCGGAGATGCCTTCAATGCCAACCAAAAGAGTGCTGCTGCTGCTAACGCTCTATGTGAAGTATTTCTTCGAAAAGGTAGCTACAAAAGGGTACGTTGGCGTTAGTCCTCATGAAGAGACTTCTCACCACCTTCTGCGACAGGCTTTAAAACTTGCAGAACGCGCTGTACAATTTGCTGATACACTCACCATCCTTACTGAAGGGTATTTAAAAGCCGGACGTGTATCACACGCCGAGGGCTCTATGGCTTACGCCATCAAATATTATTCTGCAGCGGTTGACGGCCAGCCTAAGCATGTCCTGGGTGCAATCGGCTTAGCTCAGTTGCAGATGCAGAATGGTCAGGCCATTACGTCTTTTACACTCCATAAATGCTTATTTAATGTCTTTCGTGCTTCCAGATGAAATAGCAGCCGCCATACATACGCTTGACACTCTCCTTCAACCACCCAACCCTCAGCGCTCCCTGGAAGCGACTGTGATGCTCGCATCACTTCGCGCACACCCTCGTCCTGGTGTTTCGAGCTCAGATGTCTCCCAGGAAAGAGCAAAGGCGCGCGAGCTTTTTGACCGTGTCGTCAAAGCTATCGAATCAGACGACACCCGACTCAACGGAAACTCGTCGTCCAAAGCATCTCGTACTATCTCAGATGACCTTGAGTTGCATGTGGAAATAGCTCGGCTATGGCAAGGAGAAAGTTTAGAACGGATGGCAAAGGCTCTAAGAGAAGCCCTGCGACTCAGCGAAGCTGCTGGCCGGAGTGAACCACGACTTTCGAACAACATCGCTTCTTTACATCATATGGAAGGACGTTTTCTGGAAGCACGAACGCTTTATGAGAAAGCATTGGTTAGTGCTTCTGGGCTGGGAACTGATGCTGGGGAAATGATGTCAACAACGATCTTGTACAACCTAGCCAGAGTGTACGAGGATCAAGGGGACGAATCATTAGCACACGATGCTTACGACAAGCTGGTGTCGCGACACCCTGAATATGTGGATGGTTTGTTGCAAATTCGAAAATTTGTCGTTCAATCCAGTGCTTATACGACCGTCCCCCAACAGCAAAAATCCGCCAAGCCCAGATGCTCGCAAATCTCAACCGTCACAATGAAGCTCACGATCTCATTAAGCAATGTCTTGTATCCCAAAATCACAACCTCAATCTGCGTGCTTTCTACACTTATTTTTTAATCCAGAGCAATCTGGCAAAACCTGCCAAAGAGTTTGTTTTTGCAACTCTGAAGGATCACGACAAGCACGACATCTTTTCTCTCTGCGCGGCTGGCTGGATAATGTATCATCAAGCTCGCGAAAGCCGCGACACCACCCCAAAGGGTGTTGAAGAACGTCGTCGGGGTTTCCAAAGGACCGCCGAATTCTACGAGAAGGCACTACATTTAGATCCTCTCTGCGCTTTTGCTGCCCAGGGATTGGCTATCGTAACCGCCGAAGATGCTCTTGGTGCTCTAGGCGGTGCTCTTAGTCCGATATCAGGAACAGATGAAGCGTTGAAGCGTTTAAAAAATGCGCGGGAAGCACTGGATGTTTTTGCGAAAGTTCGTGAGTCGATCGCCGATAGCAGCGTATACGTCAACATGGGCCATTGCTACTATGCTCGTGACGAGTTCGATCGAGCCATTGAGAGTGTAAGTTGGTCTAAGCTCGACATTTCATTCATATAAACATGGCACGTCTGTTTCTAGTATGAAACTGCTTTGACGCGATACAACGACGGCCGAAATGTGAACGTCCTACTGTGTCTTTGTCGTTCCTGGTATTCTAAGGCAACAAAAGATCAATCCCATGCGGCAATGAACCAAGCCTTGCGTTACATACAGCAGGTATGTATTAGAAGCTTCAAAACGTCTCGTACAACTCATTCTTGTTTCATAGGTCCATCACATACAACCGAATGACAAGGCAATCATTTACAATATTGCTATGATTCAACAAAAATCGGCGGAAATGCTGTTCGCTATAACTCCGGCAAAGCGGTCTTTACGCGATCTCCTCCGAGTCATCGAACAAGCCGCCAATGCACAAAAGTTCGTTCCAAGAGTCACCAGTCTGTTCAGAATAGCTCAATGGATTTCATTTATCAGATTGTTTGCATCCTTAGCATCTGACAAATCGCCCCTACTTCCTTACAACCGCGATATTGCTGATCAGCGCAGGAAATATGGCGATAATATGTTGCGAAGAGGCGATGAGCATCTTACAGCACAACGCCAGTTTGAAGCAGATGCACAAGCCAGAGTTGACACAGCCAGACGTAAGCGCCAAGAGGAAAAGCAACAACAAGAGGAACAGGAGGTGAGTTTGAGTGTATATCTCCCAATTGGCCTATTTTCAACGACAATACAGAAGCTACGACGGGACGAGATGCGGAAGGAGGCGGAAAAATTGGCGGAGGAGAGACGAATAGCAAGAGAGCAAGCGATGGAGTGGACACGAGAAGTCCGGATGGAGAGCGATGAGGAACGTGAACGGAAGCCAAAAAAGAGCCGAAAGGCAAAGGGCGATGTTGGAAGCGGAGATGAAGTAGCCGAACCCAAAAAGAAAAGACGGGGAAAGCTGAAGAAAGCTGACGGTGATGTGGAAGAAGCGGTTTTCAGCGAAGATGATGACGCTGAGCGACCTGCGAAGAAGGTACACCCCTTTCTTTTTCCCCTGTAGACACCCCTTGAGCGACTCAATTTTCCACAGCGCAAGGTCAAAAAGCAGGTGGTTAAAGATGAGGACGAAGACGAAGCATCGAAACCATCTAGAAAACAATTGTATGTGATGCATTCAGCCCTGAAATGCTTAGATAGCTAATCATGTTTGTTCAGCAAAAGTAAAGAGGTCCTTACTGATACAGATGATGAAGAAATGGCATGACAAGTCGACTTATACTCTCCTACTCATTTGTATTTTAGTGTATCTCACATAATTTAGTCTTGTATTCCGAGTCGTCAGAGATCTTACCTACGACTTTCATACAAGTGGTGGAATTTGAAGAGGCCAACCATGACGCGAGAGCGCTTTGCCGCGACACCTTGCCATATACGTGGTAGGTACAATGACGTAGAATGTTCCATAAAAACGTAAATAAGGTATGTAGACATGGGGAATTTCCGGTATGTGATTCTAACTTGGAAGCCCATCTGCACCAGAGGCGGTGGGCTCTCGGTGAAAAAACTGTGAGAACCTGGAAGCGCCCTCCACAATCCGGGGGGTGACATCCATCGGCCCTCGGCGATCGGGCGTGACCGTCAGGAAGTTGACGACTGCGGACCAGAACCTGTTTCCACTAAGTGCCTGGTCATCCTGGAAAAGAGGTTGATCAGCCACCCTAGCCAGATGCCGTGCCTCAGCCGTATCTCTTCTCGACACAATGCTACTCGGCGGAGGGCGTTCATCGCCGTCAAGAACCCAAGCCCAACTCCAGCTTTCGGTTGACAAAAGTAAGCCCTCTCCAATGCCGCGTGAAGTTACTCTGGAAGATTGATCAAGGCTAGTTTTTCCCCGCAGCAAAGTTTGATGAAGGGCAACCATGTTCTGCTGTGTGTCCTTCGTGGCGAGCTTAAGATTATGACGACGATTCTTGTCGATGGAGCGAATTGTGTGTGCGAACTTCTTGTCGAACATAGTTCGAGCATTGAGGTAACGGCGAAGTGTCAACTCACAGACTTTACCGACAGCATCGTCATCAGACCTGAAAGCGTCGAGCTCCTCTTCAGGCTCCAGTGGACGTACTACACCCTGGGTGGATACACGCTCTCGCAGCATCGCTTCTGGCCATAAAACACCCTGATCATGCCGGATTAGTAGACCTTGGGAGATATAATGTCTCGTAACTTACAGGCTTCTCTCCATACACACGCGGATCGCCTGCGGTAAGAACTCGCGTATCCTCTGAAGATTGAGGTAAAGAGGCTCCACTCTCAAAACGAGGCCCAGCTACATCGCTCGAAGCTGCGGAATCCTCTCGATCTGGAGGTGAGGAAATTTCCGGCGAGGTTTTATCTGCTATCACGACTTCGCTTTGGCCACGGAAAGGCAGCCGAGGACGAATGCGAGACGTAGTCCGATGGAGCGTAGCAGATAAGGACCGCCGGAGAGATTGCCTGTGTGAAGAATCTGGAATTGGTGAAGCCACTTCTATGTCACTGCTTGTTCTGCCGATTTCAGTCCGTAGCCTGAAGCTATAATTTCGTCCAAATGACGAGTGCGATATCACGTTCGAAGATGAGTCAAGGAGAGGGGTGAAAGGAGGGGTGGCAGGGCTAGGCGTCACTCCAGTAACATGTTTGCAGAACGCAGCAATAGCTCTGAAACAGTATTTTGCGGGAGTCGTGAACGAGAACAAGACAGGGAGAACATGTGCAGCATCTGCGTATTATGTTAGAAACTCTAAAGCATACCAGGTCAATAAGCTTGCCGTCGTAAACTTGGAGCTGGACTTTGGTGCCTCGATAACGGCCTTCGATTGCCTTAAGTACAGGATATACCGCACGCGCTGAATCGCTGATAGGATATCTCTCCGGACTGGCGGCCTTATGAGCCCTGCAGGTACCCCGGAAATTGTCAATGGATTGTTCTCAGTATCAAAGAAATATATATGGTGAACCTACGTATATATGATTTCATCCCTCAAAACCTCTTGCTCACCCGCGATGAATAGCAGAGGAGGCAGACCGCCGAGGTATGACGTTACGGGACTTACGAGTGGGTGCGAAAGCAGGCTGTTCTGAGTGTACATATGCAGTTGTTCGCTAGTAGTTAAAATTTCCCCAGATCGAACCACGAGGGACACCGTTTGGTTAATGCGTTGACTTGGATCCGATATTGACGTCTTCGTCGCATCCTCGCGTTGTTCCGGAAGCATTGGAGGGTCAGCCGTAGAACGAGTATTGGCCGTGTGATTATAAGACTTGTCCGCTTGGAACACTTCCCGGATACGAGACCTCAATGAAGCGTGAACTTGGCTAGATATCTCTTCCGTGGGTGGTGGCCACAAAACGCTGGGTTTGTGAAATGACAAACCCCATTCTGGCAGAATGTCCTTTGTGAAAACGTGAGCGCTAAGTTTGCCGTGCTTGAAGCAGGTGAAAAACACTTGCTGTCGTCGTGTTTCCATGAACACTAGCGAAAGAATGTGTCAGATCACACCACGGAGAGATCAAGACGCCACCGGCAGGACTCGGTAGGCCGCTATCGCGTATGACTTGGAGAAGAGCAAGAGAGAGACCTCCACCGGCCGAGTCGCCGGCGACAACAATATGAGCAGGGTTGACTGGGCAATGCGTAGCACCCGGGGGTGGTCGTATGAGGAATATGTCTGCACGGATTTAATGTCCTTTACAGGGCATGACGCCAGGAAGCACTTACATGCCGCAAGCAAGTCTTGCAAAGCGCAGGGAAACGGGTATTGAGGAGCCAGCCGATAGTTTACAGCTTTGAAATCCATTAACACGTCGCTTGTTAGATGACGTTGCTCTACCCACCGAAAACGCGGCCGTTAATTTTGCGAGCATGTCTTTGGATGCTATATCTGAACAATGACCGAGCTCAGCTTCCTTCTACGTTCCAGAGCACAGACCGTATTTACCGTTCTTGATCGACGCTCCCAAAATAGTAACCGCCTATGCACATTGAGAATATGGGGAACAGGAGTGCGAACATGGACAATCACCTCCATGAGAATACAAAATACAACGCATCTCATCCATGTCTTTCTGATACGCCCCAGAGTCGTTTGATTTCTCGCTCGGGGTATCCATGGAAGTTGGCAACGAATTGGTCTCCTTTGTTTTCTGTTGCATCTTATGTCGGCGCTTCGCTTCCCGCCAGTCTTTTTTCGCAGTGATCCATTGAGCGTCGACCCTTGAATCAATATATGAGTTCTTGTATGCGTGATTCTGGAACACGACAAACCCATTGATACCCCTTACTTGCCACCATTTGACCCCGCCAACGATACGTTTAGCAGCTTCCTCTCCACCAAGGGCTACAATAAGGTATTTTGCTGCTTCATTGCATGATTGCATAGGCACAATTAATCGAACGACATGGACCCATGGCGGGGAAGGGGTGCGGGTGTTCGCAAACCCTAATCGGTACAAAGGTTTATGAATGCAGACTGTCAGATATCGTTAGCAGATCTTGCCTTGAACATCCTCTACAGTATGGCTGAACTAGCATTAGCGTAGGATCTAGCCGGTGATCGACATGACGTACAAGCTGGCTGCTCGTAGGAATGACTTTGGCAGCCGAATTGCTATCTTATCAGAATTCTTTTTCAAGACGCTAGCCGTCTCACCTTGACGATATTGAATACTTCGTCATACATCAGTTCATCTTGTCTCAGAGCTGTAATTGGTTTTCCGTTCAATGTAGTCTTCTTCCGGTCGAAATAGTGCTTGATAAGGGTTTCAAGGACAAGGGGCCCGACTTTGAGACTTGCTTCCGTGGTCAGGGCATTCACGGGCATGGTTTTCTGTAGAGTCAAACTAGAGGACTTAAGCTTTTGTATAGAGCACGTTCAAGACTGTCCAAGGCGGGTTGTACACCATGATCGAACCGAGTAGACGCGCGTTTACCGCGTTTGTCATCAAAGCTTACATCGGAGGCCGAGGTAGCACGAATACAATTTGGATTTAACAATATTTGATCAATCTTCATCACAATCTGGGTTTTGGTATAAGAGCAATGCCTTCTTCCTCCAACGTAATCTGTGCCAACTTTGCAAATTCAGGAAACGCGGCCGCGTACATATACGCGCGCTCCGAACTAGCTTGACGACGTGCATATCGAGCCGCGATGCCTTGCGCGATAATTGCAAACTGTGGAATCTTGGGAACAAGGGCTCTATGGATAATCCTCGAAACTCACTTTGAATAGTGTCCAACTTCGGACGAAGACCATTTCTTGTATTGGATGTGACTGGTTTGTGAGCCTACAGTATTCTTTCTCAAGCTCCTCGATTGCGATCGGAGCTTCCCTAGCTCCTTCACCTTTGTAGCACCGTAGCTCCAAGAGAAAACCTGGTGGGAGGTTCTTTCTGTCCATTGCCCAGGGCAATGTCATGTTGCCTAAATCAGCGAGCTAAATATTCAGTGAAGTTTGTGTGAAACTTTCAAAAGAAGACGAGCTTACTGGACTCCCAAGAGTGCACATTTCCCAATCTAGAAGTCCGATGACACGATTTTCTGTCGGATGAAATACCATGTTGTCGAGTTTATAGTCTCCGTGAACAATCCGAAGCCCGGTCTTGCTCTCGTCCGGCTGATTATGTTGGAACCAATCAACGAACTCATCAAATAATGGTATTCTCCCAATAGCTTTCCCAGTTTCTATGTCTTCTACAGCAGCTTGTGCCTCGGAGATGTGCGTAAAAGCCTTGATTTGTCTGGGGAAGTAATCCGTCGATGGGCCGAATTTTGCGAGACCAATATCATGTGGCTTAATAGAGTGTAGGTTCGCAAGTGTACTGATAGCCGATAGCCAGCTAGTTGAATTGTTTGAATGACATTTGACAAACAAAATGATTTGGAAATAACAAGTACCATTCGTGGCGATCCTTAGACGAAACCTCCAGCATTCGGCTGTCAGTGAAAATACGTCCGTCCAAAAATTCCATAATATAGAACGGCGTTCCAATTACTGCGGTATCCTCACATAGTAATATCGGTTCTGGGACGGGTATCCGACGGTCAGGAGGAGTAGATGACCGGAGGTTATACATATGTAGCGCTCGTAGCATGGTATATTCGCGCTCAACTTGGTGGGCCGTTTTAGAGACAAGTTGTCCGGCCGGTTTTTTCCTCAACACAAACTTTGTGCCTCTATGTCCATGAGCTACGAGCGTCGTACGAGTGGCGTAAAACAGACCTTGCATCCGTTAAGAAGTATGTAGGGTTGGACTAACATGTCACGGTTATAGGTTGAGCGTCTTGAGTCATAAAGCACTCATACCTGGCCGAACTAATCATCAATGATATTAGAGCAGTGCGGAAAAAGAGGTGAAAAAGAAACTACCTTGAATTGTTTGACATCGACGGGGGCCTTGATGTTTGTCGCATATTTGAGAAAATATTTGTCTAGACTGGCGACATCTATGTTGGCCCTTATTTCGCCGTATTCTCCTCCGATTTTCTGGGATGAGCTGCTGGAGTTGCTGCTGCTGCTGGACATGACTTTGGGAGCCTCAAAGCGAGCACAGATGATTCCGGCTACTTTTGTCCCCGAGGGGCCGAGGCCTCCGAGCCGTGATAATCGAAAATGCTAAAGCTGTTCACGTGACTATCCTTCGTGAACTTTCGGGCAAATCCGCTGGCAGTTTGGCTCACATATTACATACGCGTGGCTCCCAAAAAAAAATTTGAACAAAGCCTATTTCCTCCATCTTCACTCCCGTCCACCATGTTCGCTCCTGCCGTTGCCTTGCGGAAATCCGCCTTGAGGTCTGCCTACAATGTATGTTTTCTTGTTACCTCACCTCTATAGTCTTTCATGATATGTGCAGGGCCTCCCACGCTCACTCATTGCGCGAAACATGAATTCTAAAGTCAACGGTCAGTTTGCTGGCAAGTTTCTTTCGTCGCATGACTCACAAATCTCCCTTAGGCCCGGTGATTGGTATTGACTTGGGGACGACCAACTCCTGCGTATCGGTCATGGAGGGGAAAACCTCTCGTGTTATTGAGAACTCCGAAGGTGCACGCACAACTCCCTCAGTCGTGGCCTTCACCAAGCATGGCGAACGTCTCGTTGGACAGCCAGCGAAGCGGCAAGCAGTTGTAAACTCAGCTAGCACAATCTTCGCGTTCAAGCGTTTAATTGGACGCCAATTTACGGACAAAGAGGTGAAGGAGGATATGAAGCATTGGTTAGTCATACCAATATCAGCTCGGTACTACATCTCACCGTTTGTATTTCAGGCCTTTCAAAATCGTTCCCACATCTGACGGTCGGCCAGCCGTCCAGCCCGAGAACGGCGACAAGTCATATGTAAGTGAACCTTATACTTTCGTGTAATTGTAAATTATATACTTTGATAGTCATCGGAAGAACTCTCGTCAATGGTTTTAACCAAAATGCGTGATACTGCAGAGGCGTACTTGAATAAAAAGGTTAAGTAAGTATTAAATATCGGCTTGTGTCTACCTTTTTACTAATCCATCTATCAGACATGCTGTAATCACAGTTCCGGCATACTTCAATGATGCACAACGGCAAGCGACAAAGGATGCTGGCCAGATTGCGGGTTTGGATGTTTTGCGGGTGATTAACGAACCTACTGCTGCCGCCCTTGCCTATGGTCTCGATAGGGCTGACTCATCCGTGATCGCTGTTTATGATCTCGGAGGTGGTACCTTCGATATTTCTATTTTAGAGATGCAAAAGGGCGTCTTCGAGGTCAAGTCAACCAACGGCGACACACACCTTGGAGGTGAAGATTTCGACGTAGTGCTTGTCGAGCATATCTTGAGCGAATTCAAGAAGGAGTCGGGAGTCGACCTTAAAAATGATCGCATGGCAATTCAGCGTATTCGCGAAGCCGCTGAAAAGGCCAAGATCGAGCTATCATCGACAGCTCAGACTGAAATCAACCTACCGTTCATCACTGCGGACGCATCAGGGCCGAAGCACATAAATATGAAATTCATGCGCTCGCAATACGAGAGTCTTGTCGCGCCCCTCATTCAACGGACTGTTGATCCCTGTAAGAAAGCCCTCAGTGATGCTGGAGTGAAAGCTAGCGAAGTCAATGAGGTTATCCTCGTCGGTGGAATGACTCGTACACCTCGTGTTGTGGAAACTGTCAAAAATATCTTCAGTCGCGAGCCTTCGAAGGGTGTGAACCCTGATGAAGCCGTCGCTATCGGCGCTTCTATTCAAGGTGGTGTTTTGGCTGGGAATGTCACAGACATTCTTCTTTTGGACGTCACTCCTCTTTCACTTGGTGCGTTGTTTAATACGTCCTCGTTGAACTCCACTTACCCTCGACCTTTCTAGGTATCGAGACTTTGGGTGGTATCATGACCAAACTCATTAATCGCAACACGACCATTCCGACCAAAAAGTCCCAGACCTTCTCTACTGCTGCTGATGGTCAGACTGCTATTGAAGTCAAGATTTACCAGGGAGAACGTGAACTTGTCAGGGATAACAAGCTTCTCGGTAACTTCAATCTCGTTGGCATTCCTCCGGCACCGAAGGGTGTTCCCCAAATTGAAATCACTTTTGATATTGATGCTGGTTTGTATTTAACACCTCTTGCTACACTCTATTCACTGACATTCTATTCTAGACGGTATTGTCAATGTGTCGGCGAAGGACAAGGCTACCGGCAAGGATCAGTCGATGACCATTGCCTCGTCATCAGGTCTCAGTGACAAGGATATTGAGAAAATGGTTGCCGATGCCGAGCAATTCGCAGAGGCAGATAAAGCTCGCCGCTCTCTGATTGAAGAAGCCAACAAGGCTGACTCAGTCTGCGCAGACACTGAGAAGGGTGAGTTGAACGCTGATATATTCTACGTGATTGTTGAACTAGAATTTTTATTTAGCTATGAACGAATTCAAGGACCAGTTGGATGCCGCCGAGAAAGAAAAGGTTACCAAGCTCGTTGCTGAACTCAGGGAGCTCGCCGTCAAGGGACAAGCCGCTGATGCTAATGTCACTGCCGACTCTATCCGGGAGAAGATTAGCGAGACTCAGCAAGCATCTCTCGGTCTGTTCCAGAAAGTCTACGAGAAGCGCAGCGCGGAGCAATCGAGTCAGGAGCAGCCAGCTTCTGAGGAAAAGAAGGATGAGGAAAAGAAGAATTAATCGTGGAATCCGGATCTCTTGATGTCACCCCACTCGTCTTGGCGCACTTAGACTTTCATGCAACCTGGCTCATTGTCATCAAAAATTTCACGCACGTTCATACCTATGACTATGCTCTTTACGGGTCTAGTAGACGACGCCCACAGGCACGATGATCACATACGCTCGCTTTCTCTGATTTCAAAAAGTAGACTTCATTATGATTACTAGTTATTTCCTGGTATCTATCGTACATTTAGCAGTTGCATTTATTAACGACACCCCGCTCAATTATAATGGTTCATGTTTGATCGTGTGAATTACGTGGAAATTTTCGTTCCTGTATGAGCGGAAGCTTTTTTTGACCACGTTGAGGGTGCGCAGCAGATTTCTCTCGTGAGCTTGGTGCCGCTGCCTCGAGGATTTCATTCAAGTCATAGGACTTTTCAGTGGGAGAAGAACACGCGGTAATGCCTGGTTTGCTTTTAGTCTCCTTTCCATGCCATCTCATCGTGTGTGGCTCCCCCAGCAGTGCGATGTTTACGACCTCAACGTCCTCGACGAATATCTCTCTTCAATGGACGTGCCTTTCTCAATCGTAACTGGCCTTGGCCTTCGCCTGGTCCTCGACAGCCTCAATGAACCCCTCGGCTTGCTCAACCCGGTCCTCTTGGGCTTGTGCGAGGGCGCTGCCGTTCACCATTTTTCAGCTTCAACTAGCCACTACTCCTCGTCCGATCATTATCTAGCCTATGCGCTGCGCGTTGCACTTGACCTCTACGTTACATCCGACACTCAGCGGACTTTGATAGTTGTTCTTTGGACAACCTTGGGCTTCCTGGTCTCTGAAACACTGAGCCCATCAATGACCAGACACTCGCATAGGCGCAGGTCATCCCGGTCATCTGTCCCTGCTCATATTCGCCACTATCAACCTGCTATCACACCCGAACCTCTACCCATCAAACCTCGAGATACACCACAAACTAAAGCCCACCAAGTACCAGCTCATAACTCAACTCCCGCATTACGCCCGAGTCGTCCGCCCACTCCCCCAAGCTTTTTTCTGGAGGGCGAATCAGATGCGACTATCAGTCCGAGGCAGCCTCACTATCTTCCGAGCGCTTTCGGTCCCCCAAGCGAAACAGATTCCTTGTTGGACTCTCCGCCCCCCAAACCTGTGCTTCTCCCCACCCCTCCATCGACTCTGATCATCTCCAGTGGACTTGACGCTCGCGAAAGCTTCATTGACGAGCGTCGCCTGTCAACTATTGAAGAACAGTCAAGCGGTGAGGAAAAGTCTCAGCGGGGTGCCGACGCCCGTTTTCTCAATGTCCCGGGTGGGTACAGGGGCTTCATGCAGCCGTCTTATGCGCCCTCCGTAGCTACGACAGCACCCCCACTTCCTATTCCCAATTCCACTACTCACTATCAGCATACGAGTGTTGCTCGTGCCAGCCCAGTTGCACAGCTCGAAGAAGTCGAAGATGTACTTGCTGCATCTACGTCTGCGGCACCACTTCCTGTCCCCAATGCAGGATCCATGTATTTGCATGCCAATCTCGCTAGTAGATCAAGTACTCCAAGCGATGATGGAGATCCGCTTCAGACACCTCAGGCTACTGGTCGCCTAGACCTCCTTGATAATGACGATGGACTAGCTACACCTCCTACGCTTGCCAAAGAGCTTTCTCCGCTTGTATTAGAGCAGACTTTAATTCCCAGCTTTGGACAAGTGATGGCCGGTGAAATCCCAGCGGCCCAGCCTGCTCCAGAGGTACTCGCTGCAAATATGGACACAAAGATCACCACAACTACAACAACTGTCACAGCGACAGATGTTCATCCTCCTGTTGAGTACCCTTCCCCACCCGTCGTTCCAGACGAGCAACAGGAGGACAGTTCTAATTCAGACTCTGCTGTGTTCAAACCAGAATCCGAGTCAGGACCCGAATCCTCACACCCCACACTCATTGCCAGCCCCAGTTCCCCAGACGGCAATGGCAAGCAAGCCCTCCAACCCCCAGCCGAACAGCAGCAGCAGCAGCAACAACAACAACAACCAGACCTCCACGAAGCAGATCAAGAAACAGAAACAGAAGTCTCAGCGCCGAGCGTAATCTCCTCCGGTCCAGAGAAGGTTTTATACGCCAAAGCGGAGGCCTTGCGCACACAAGCTCGCGCCGCTGAAGCTGAGAAGTCAAGGCTCACGGATTTACTCATCAAGGCAGTAAGCAAAGCACAAGTGAAGGATGTCTTATTCTTGAAGGAGGAGATTAGGTTGGAAGATGCGAAGGCGACGAAGCTGCACGATCGGGCTGCAAGGAGGTTTTATAAGGGTGAGTGGCTGCTGTTTTGTTTGTCTTTTGAGCGGAGTCTGGTGTCATACACATTTATTACGCACAATATGTCGCTTTTTCCTTACGTTCCATACCTTTCTTTAATTCAGTGTTTATTTACTTGTCTTCTACATTCGAGAGAAGCATGGGATATTTACTTTCGTTGTTGCAGCTCGTAACGCCTCGCGTAAACCAAGCACCGTTGATGTACACGGCCTCCGACTTACGGAGGCCATTGACAAAACAGAACAGACTCTAAGAGATGCCTTCACACATAATCACCCGCACATACGCGTCATTGTTGGTAAAGGACTACATTCTGCCAACCGCTTCCCTGTGCTCAAAGCGGGGATTACGAAGGCTATGCAGGCGTATGTCGTTTGGTTGCGTTTGGCTAGAAGGTTGAACTAACATGAACTTAGACAAAAAATTCCCTGCACGGTGGATCCACAGAATACAGGCGTCCTGATTCTCACATTGCCGACATCGTGATTTGCACCTATAACACCGACGCCGTGTTTTGTTTTGCTATATTCTTATCTTGTCATCTGACAGCCAACCCGTGTTTGTTCTAATGTTTTCAATGCCTTCTGTTGTAGAGTACACTGGTTCTATTTTGCTATTAGTTTTCGTTCGATCCGTACATGCTGACTACGTCTAATGAATTCATGTTAATAACGTCTTGGGTCGATGTGAAGATCAGTCGCAGGATACAGTCGCATGGCGAGATTCTGAGTCCACGATTGGAGGCGCATAATCTCGTCAACAGCTCTTGCACTTCTTGGTCAAGAGATCAGTGGTACGACGGGCACCAATATACCTTCATAGACGGTGAGGAATTATTCCGGTCGGAGTACGATCAGATACATACTGCAAGTACAAAGATGCGCCAGCATACTAGAGAGTACCTGAGCTGCATGAGCAAATAGCTTTCCTGCCTAATTACGCCCCCGCCGTGGTACTGTCGTAATTTTGCGTTTGCGAAACATGCCTGTGAGGGGAGGGGCGTCTTCAAGTTTGAGCTCTGCTGTTTTTTGTTCTTTGGGGGGGGAGACGTCTTCAGTCTTAACCACCACCGATGCTTCTTCTTCGTGAGGGGGCACGCCTAGAGCTTTCGCTGTCGTTGTTTCACGTACTTGAGGCGGAAGTAGAGGGGGTATTTGACATTCTTCAAGTTTAGCAGGCCTTTCCTCTGTTTCGACCTTCACGCCATCGTTCGTAGCCTGAAAGTCTTGTGTTACCCGCATTGAATCTTCCCCTGGACGCTTCCATTGCACCTTTTTCCATTTCGGAACGTCAGTGGCTACCGGTGTGGAGGAAGTAGATGCGTCGGGCGCTGCGGATCTGGCTTCTTCAGGTGTAGCAGCAGTTTCAGATATTTGCTCCTCCTTCTTTGCTTTCAACTTGATAGGTACCGCGGTGGGATCATACACCTCCCCACTACCAGCGCCCCACGTCTTCTTTCTCAGCTTGAACTGACGTGCATCGTCCCCATCAGGCGGTACTTCAGCCTCCCTCTTGACCCCAACATGATGGCTCTCTTCGTTTTCTAACTTTAAAGGTATCTCTCCAGACTGATCTTCTAGTTCTTCCTCTGCTTGTAGCGCAGCGGGCGCAATAGTGGTAACAACCTCCCAATCACCTGCAACGCCCTGGGTGCGCCGTCGTTCTGCCTCAGTTGCAAGCCGCTCGGCATCTGGATCATTATAGCCAAGCGACGCGGCAGTAGAGTAGTTTGCATAGGGATTAGAAGCCTTTGGTTGTGGTTTACGAGTAGCAGCAGCCGAGGATGAGGAAGGTGTTGGTCCCGCTCCTGGTTTTGCAAGTCCAGCAGCCACGTCCTGATTATACGCAGCCTGTGCAGCCTTGGTTTGAAGTAAGCTCGCTGAAATATAAAGTAATGAGAGAGAACCCTCACTTGTTCTACTCTAGCCATCTCTCGCTTCTCCTCATCTTGATCCTTTTTCCGCCTTTCGCTTCCTTTGTAAAGGCCTCGAATGAATCGTTCTACGCTCCCCTTGTGCCTGAGACCGTTCTCATGCTGCTGACGAGAAGGAGCATCGTCTGCAATGTATATTTCGCAATACTTGCAGAAGTATTTTTTCTTGGAGACCCAATACTCGCTCATACGAGGAATCGGTCAATCGGAAGAGATAAATGAGGTGCACGTGATCGATATCATACTCGTAGCCACAAAAAGTAATCACGGATTATGTAATCCTTGTCATGTTCTTGTCGCGTCGTGTCTTGTTGATTCT
>JABCKL010008420.1:0-20573 GCA_018851305.1 Calocybe cyanea
GAGACTCGGGTGCTTTTCCCTGTTTGGAGAGTTGTTTCTGAATGAATGTTGGGAAGCCGTTTGTGCTCGTGATTCTTCCCATACCTGAGATTCTTTTCTTCCTAAGTCTTACGATATGTACAGGTCAGCTGGACAGGGATGGCCATCCCACATAAATGCAACGGAGCTTACTGATTCGACGAACTCCATTTAACTCTGCATCTTGCCTACGACAGCGCCCTTGATATGTCTTTACATCCCGCCCAATCTGTCTCTCCACATGCCCCAATTGGTGTTGATGCCGCTCTAGCTGCTACATCCGACCCAACAATCATACCACGCCCTAGAATTTGGGATGAATTTTCTCTCAAAGACCGAGTCGGAATTGTTTCAGGTGGAAACCGTGGCCTAGGCCTTGAAATGGCGCTTGTATTATGTGAAGCTGGTGCCAGAGCTATCTACTGTTTCGATCTACCGGAAGAGCCATCTGAGGAGTGGAAACAGACAAGTGACTACGTACGAAGGATGGGAGATGGGAAACAGAGACTTGAATATGTGAGCGCTGACGTCAGAGATCAGAAGAGCATATGGGCCAAGGTGAAGGAGATTGGCGATAAGGAAGGGAGGATGGACGTATGCATTGCAGCAGCAGGTATCTTGAAGCAACACACGGACTGTTTAGAGTATCCTGCAGAGCAGTTCAAAGAGGTAAAAGCCTTCCGCGTCTGGTGCGCATGTTTTGACTTTGGGGCTTACAAAAAGTGATTTTCGCACAGGTGATGGATGTAAATGCGTGCGGTGTGCTCTACACCGCCCAAGCAGCAGGACGGCAGATGCGTCGTTTTGGAAACGGGGGAAGCATCATCCTTATCGCGTCAATGTCAGGCAGCATCACCAACAGGGTCTTTATACACTTTCATAAATTGCACCTTTACATTGCTAAAAAAGAGCGTTGTATAGGATCACGCGTGGGTGTCCTACAACTCGAGCAAATCAGCTGTTTTGCAAATGGCTCGGAGCATGGCGTGCGAGCTTGGCCGGGAGAGAATCAGAGTTAACACGCTCTCCCCGGGTCACATTTATACCAAGTATGCTGATGCTCTCCATCACAAAATATTATTGTGCATGACGGGAGATTCTAGAATGACTGCAGCTTATCTTGATACACAACCAGAGCTGCTAGAAAAGTGGTCAAATCTCAATCCAATGGGTCGCATTGGACGGCCTGACGAGTTGCGAGGTGTTATCGCGTGGCTTGCCAGCGATGCATCCACTTTCTGCACTGGGAGCGAGTGAGTACTCTTCAGTAGCAAACGCTGTAAGCTCACAACTCTTCTTGCCTACAGCATTCTTGTCAGTGGAGGACATCATTCATGGTAAAATGTCTAACATCAATGCGTGTTGCGGATTGTATTTGTATTGCAGAATCCAAGTGAGAGCGAGTCAACTATGTACTGTACAGGCACCATCATTTAGTCTCCTTTACCGAATACTCAAAATCCCTTCTCTCGTCGAATTAAGCCTCCCTCTACTCACATCATCTGGGACTAGTTTCTTCTTTTTAGTCTTTTCCTCGCTTGCCGCCTCCCATATCCTCCAGAATTTGAGGTTCTCATCGCCGGCGCCTGTGCATACCACATCTCCAGAAGGACTGACGCAGCTATACAGGACTCTCGCGTCATGGGCATCCCTCAGTTCCGCGACCCTTTCCAACGATGGGTATGCGTGAACCATGATCGCATTTGTGGGGAAACCATGTGTGCTGAGTATTTCCTTCTTTGAAGGTGCCCAGATGATAGATGTGACTTGCGAGGGTGTTTTGACTGAATGAAGACGTGCACCAGTGGTGCTGTTCCACACGTTTATCGTCGCATCATTGGTGCCACCGCCTGAAGCAAGAAGTGAGGGCTGCCACGGGCACCATGCTACTGCCTATGTATCAATATAGTCATTCACTGCAGGCTACGGAAGAAAGCAGTATGCCAACCTTGACAGCAGCGGTGTGGTTTCGCTTTGTCCACTTCGCACTGCCCCTTACCCCTTCCATCACATCGCCAACTCTTCCGTCCCAGATATTGACAACATTGTCATTGCCGCCACTTGCTAAGAGCTCACCGTCTGTGCGCCATTTAAGCCCACATACTTCTCCTGTGTGGCCCAAAAGCTCCATTACTTTGTGGCGAGAGACGCGCACATCATGGTGCCAGATACTTCCGTCACCGCATCCAGATGTCAATATGTGTTGGTGCCAAGAGAGGGTAGCTATCTGTCCTGCGTGTCCTGTCATGGCCCTGAGCTTCTGCCCGGTTTCCACATCCCATAACTCCACATCTCCTGTACCCAGCCCGACACCCAGGAATGCGCCATCATTGGAAAAGTCTACGCTAGACACATAAGTGCCTTCTGGTGCATCTCCAAGTTGAACCACAGCACCGGTGTCGGCCTTCCAGATATATGTAGAGGCTTCCAGGGCGACGGCTACTGCATTATGTACCGACCAAGAAAGAAGGTTGAGATAGAAGTCATCTACCAACCCAGGAGCATCGAGAACGCGTTCCGGCTGCGTTGGGATTTTCCTACTCTTATTTGTGGTTGCTCCGATCGAGGAAGGGAGAGAAGGGCCGCGTTGGGCGTACAGCGGTCGAGCATACTCGCGGGCTTGGGCGAGCAATGGGTCGGTAGAGGAGGAAGATGCGACAGGGGGGGGCTCATGATAGCCAAGTACGCGACGATTCAACGGCACACCCGTGGCAGCCACGAGACGGGCTGTGTGGCCTGGCGAAGCTGAGTTGGAGTTCAAGCTCATTTGGCTAAGAGTAGCAGCAACGTCGTCGGATTCACGGTTTGTGATAAAACGATCGCGAGCATCTCGGTTCTATATGCATTCGTTGAGTGAAGATAATAGACAAAATATCGGGAGAACTAACGACAGATGCCGGGGTTGATTTTGAACGTTTGAGCTCGTGTTTTGGAGGTGGAGGAACATAGTCGCGAGTGACGACGTCAAGTCTACTTTCTACGCCACCCCTTCTGATAACACCAGTGCTGGCTTGACGTTGGAAAGAATCAGATACTGGTATGCCGTTGGAGGTTGCCCGTTTGATTGGAGACGAAGGCCGCGAGACGATGAATGGGTTAGAAGCTGAAGAAAGAGATATATTGTTGATTCCAGAGATGACCGATGGGGTCAAAGGCGTTTTTGCCTCTGAACGGGCGCGGTTTCTGCGTATTGGAGTCTTTGGATTTGCATGCATGTTGACTACATACGATGGTGGCCGCACTGCAGCTAGCCCAGGTTGAACTTTTTAGTCACGTGGACGCGATAATCTGTTCTTATTCTTCTCTGTATGTCTTTGCTCTTCAAACATTTCCGTGTTCACAGTGTCTTTGGCGCAAATACAGATGTAGGAAAGACTCTCATTACAACAGCTCTCGCTAAGGCTTCTGCCCAAACTGCAAATGTCTTTTACTTGAAACCCATCAGCACGGGTCACAAACGCGATGCAGATGACATGTCCACATATTTACGTCCTTCCTTATTGGCGTCGCTCATACTACTTGCAGATTTGTACAGCAATTTACTTCCTCCGAGAGAGTGGCCACAAAATGCTTATTTCGCCATGATGAGCCAGTCAGTCCGCATTTAGCCGCCAAAAGAAGTAAATCTGATCAAGTGAGTATGCCCGACATTTATGTCTGATTGACGCCGTATGATGCGCTCTTCCACCTAGGTTCCTTCAGATGAAAAATTCGTAAATTCAATCGCCGGATATATACGTCGCAGCGCTTCGATTGTAGAATCCAGTAGCGCGCACATGTATGTCGAAACTGCAGGAGGTGAACTTCAACGCACCGGATATAATTTCTGCCGTTATTTATGTTGCCAAGGTGTTCACAGCCCGTCTCTTTTTGGAAACACTCAAGCCGAAGTGTATCGCACACTCTTTCTCCCAACGATCCTTGTTGGCGACTCCCGCCTTGGTGGGATCTCTACGACCATCGCCGCATTTGAAGCACTTCAATTACGCGGATACATTCTTGACGCTGTATTGGTCTTCCGAGATGACTATTATCAGAATGCGGACTACCTCAGAACTTATTTTGCGGAGCGAGGAGTGTGGGTTGGGGAGCTTGAGCGGCCGCCACCCAAAGTGCCTGACACTAAATCGAACTTTGCATTAACGGAGAAATATTTTGACTCGCTCCTCAAACCAGGAGAGGAGAGAAACGGTACGGCCAGCGCACTCGATGTGGTGAAGCATTTGGATAAGTGTCACACAACGCGTCTTGCGGAACTCGACTCAATGCCCCGTCGCACTCTCGACGCAGTTTGGTGGCCTTTTGTACAGCACGGGCTTGCGAAGACTGAGGACGACGTGAATGTCATTGATAGCGCCTCATCTGATTTTTTTAGCGTCTACAAAGGTCCTTCCGCCTCCAAAAACCCCAACTCTCCCCTCCTCGTTCCTCAGTTCGACTCTTCCGCTTCATGGTGGACACAAACATTCGGCCATGCCTATACTCCGCTGACGCTTGCTGCTGCGCGTGCCAGTGGTAGATACGGGCATGTCATGTTCCCTCAAGCGACACATTCTCCGGCTCTGCGGCTATGTGAAGCCTTAGTCAACGGTCCTGGGAAAGGATGGGCAAGCAAGGTCTTCTTAAGTGATAACGGGAGCACTGGAGTGGAAGTGGCGCTCAAGATGGCATTGAGGGCCTTTACGCGGCGCGTAGGTCTTGACGCAGCTGGGAAAAACGAGCGTCTCGGTGTACTGGGTCTCGCTGGGTCGTATCACGGCGATACCATCGGTGCAATGAATGCGTGCAAGGCAGACGGTGTATACACGTGTGAATGGCATGATGCCAAGGGAGTATGGCTCGAGCCGCCGACTGTCTCGTACAACAACGGACAGCCCTGCATAACATTACCATCTGCGTTACATTCTGAATGGGGGATGCAGGCTAAACAAGTACAGTCCTTAACCTATGTTTATGATGTGGAGGGCAGAAGAGGCTCGGGACTGGAAAAGGTGTATAGAGGATATGTGGAAGGGGTGCTGCGAAAACATGAGCTGAAAAGGAGGAATGGAGAGAAGGAAGGTATAAGACTTGGGGCGCTGGTACTGGAGCCCCTCGTGATGGGTGCTGGCGGGATGTTATTCGTGGATCCTCTTTTCCAAAGGGTGATGGTAGACGTTGTGCGCAGTGGAGATGAGGAATTGGGACTTTGTAGTCTGGAGGGAGAGGGGGAAGACGTCGATTGGAAAGGGTTGCCAATCATCTATGATGAGGTGTTTGTCGGACTATATCGTGTGGGCGTGGAAAGTGCGGGGCGATTGTTGGGAGCAGACCCAGATATTGCGGTCAACGCAAAGATTCTGACGGGCGGACTTGTACCATTGGCTGCGACGCTTGCAAAAGAGGGAATCTTCCGCGCGTTCCTAGGAAGTGGGAAGGAGAGTGCATTACTACATGGACATTCATACAGTGCACATGCGGTTGGGTGTGAGGTTGCTGCGGAGACGTTGCAAATTGTTCGGAAATTGTCTGAAAGTGAGGCGTGGACACAAGCGAGATTGAAGTGGGGTGACGAAGGAAGTGTATGGAGTTTTTGGGACCCTGGGTTTGTGGAAGAGGTGTCGTGTGCAAAAGCAACGAAAGAAGTGATGGCTCTCGGATGCGTACTTGCGATCAAAGTCAGGGACCAAGACGGCGGTGAGTTGACAAATCTTGCCATAGATTGCTCAAACTAATTGAGTACAGGATACATGTCACATTCAGCACAGGAAAAGTTCAAAACATTGAAGGCTGTGGTAGAAGGGGACAACGTTGGACCTGGAGGTAGACCGTATGAGGTACATTTCAGGACGCTAGGAAGCGTTGCGTACTTCATTAGTAGCCTCAATACTCGTCCGGAGGTTCTGCGATCCGTCGAGCAGCGGATTCGGGGAATATTATTGGAATAAATATAAGATATAGATATATCATGTGACTGATGTGCTGCGGAATCTGTAGCTGCGGAAGCCGGGATCAAGGACGGTTTAAGCGCAGGCTGTTTGACAAAGTTCCTCCTCCTCGTCCTCGATAATGGTGGATCGTCCTGCTCGCAAGAACAAGGACATTCCAAAAGATATACAGCCTACAGATATCGACGAAAAAGTTACTGCCCTCCTTCGTCGTAATGCTAGGTTCGTCTCGTTTATCTCATTGATTTTCCCTCATACTAAACATCTCCGCAGTTCTATCCGAACAAGGGACCGCATTCAGCAGCAAGTAGCCTCTTCACCTCAACAGCAACCTCCTACTCGCTCTCCTAGGCCTCCCCAACCACCCATCCAGAGACGAGCTAATAATCTCCATGAAGCCGACTACAATGATTTCTCTCGTCGCCTCAGGATTTCTTCTTCACCAACACCTCACCACAGAACCTCAACGAAGCTTTTCGACCCTCATTCAGACCCTATATCCCTCCGCAGAACCGCAGAACCAGAAGCCATGTCAGACGACACGAGTAACTCTCTTCCACCCCACCTCCACTCATCCCCACCAAACCATGCTTCTCGTGACAGAGAGAGAGATAGCAAAGAAGCCCCTACCCGTCAGCTTTTTGACCACAGGAAGGACGATCCCGTACGCTTTTCCGTACTCGCACGGCCCAATCGTGATCGTCCTACACCCACCCCAAAATCTTCGGCGGACTATGTTTCAGCCTCCTCGACTTCCTCCTACGCAAATTCAATGGCATCTTCTACTTTCACTTTATCATCTACAACGGATGGTTCTTCAGCTTCGTCTGCACTTTTTGAGCGCTCTGGCAGTGGCGGCGGCGGCCGTGGGGATGACAGTGGGAATGTTTTCTCGATTCAACTCAAGAAGTTATATCGAGCCATCACAAATTTAGAGACGAAAGTCAAGATGGAAGATGCAGATGAAAACGACGGAGAAGAGGAGGCTCCGGCGATGCGCATCGAACCAAGGATCACGCTAAAGGGCAAGGGCGTTGAAACAAGTGCGCCACTCACCGAAGAAGATATTGAACGAGAGAAATGGAAAGCGCAGATCCAGAATCATAAACAGTCAGTCGTTCCATTTTTTTAACGTGTAGTGTGTACTTACCTATCAATAAACGCAGGCTGGCGGAGTTCATCCATAATCTGCTTGAGATATCCCTCTCTCCATCGGTCCCTGCCTCTCTAAGAAATATTCCCACCAAATATAACATCATCGTGCGCCTCTGGACATATGGATTCCACAAGCTTCTCAAATCTTTACATCGTGCCTCGTTTTCATCCTCTCTCGCGCTAGAGCATCTACAAGACTTCATCTATTACGCCTATACATTTTATACCGGCCTACTTGAGGAACCTACACTTTTGGAATTTAAAAGCAAATGGTTGGAAGCCCTCGGGGATCTCGCCCGGTACCGTATGGCTGTTGCTGCAATGGTTGGTGGCGTTGGATCAACAATGGCACCTGGGCGCAAACTGACACTTAAAGAGGTCAGAGATGCCACCGCAATGGAGGATACGGCAGACGACAATGACAAGCTGAAACCTCCAAATGTTTCGAAGGAGTCCACCAGTGATGGGCGTAAAGCACGAATTGATGATAGCCCCTCACCAAGTGTTGGGATCGTAGCGGCCAGGCTGCTTGAGCTGGAACCTGAGACAGAATTGTGGAGGGGCATTGCACGAGACTGGTATGGCTTGGGGCTAGCTGAGCAACCGGGTAATGGCAAGTTACATCACCATTTGGGATTACTTTCTCGGGATGTCGTGGGCGAAGAGCTCAAGGGAGTTTATCATTTCGTGAAAAGGTCTGGATATCCCATTTGTTTACGGCTTATAATCCTCTCAACATTTAACAATCACCTAGCATGACAACGCTACATCCTTTTACGACTTCACGAGAGTCTGTACTTCCTATCTGGTCCGTTTCAAATCAATCAAGGCGCATGAGCCCCGAGACACCTGCTTCCGGTCTTTTTGTTCTTCTTCACGGCATGCTCTTTACCCACATACAGCTCGACGATTTCATACCCACGCTAGCGCGCTTCATTGAACGCCTCTCCATAGACGAGCTTGAGGAGCGAGAGTGGACTATGATGGGTATTATTAATATTGCCGCCATTTTTGAATATGGACGTCCCGCCAGCGTTCTTGGACGCATTGGAGGGAGGGAAGGCACCGGTATGCCTACCCCAATCGTAATGACAAAACCTTCTGCCACGCACACGGGGGACGTTGCGGACGAAAACTTACCCAAAGCACGTACTGGGCATACCAACCAGATGTCTCCTGCAAACTCTGAAGCTGAGACTGATGATGTATTGGCGCTGAATCTTCCTCCCTCTTTCAACTATGCACTGCAACTTGCGTTCTCGATGCTTTCGTATGCCCTAAGGCATCCTACGCTCACAACGCCGGATAGCTTTACAAGGCCCAATCCGAACCCCTACTTGACAATAATGCTCACTTTCCTCGCAACGGTCCCCAAGAACCCTCGTGCACTGAGTGTTCTGGAGCGCAATGTACCATGGGAAGAACTGGCTAACTTCTTCTCCACTCAATTGCCAGAGCGCATAATGAAAAAGCAGGGCCTAATCATTGATGAAAAGAGGCGAGGAAGGGACAAGGAGACAGGGTCTCGATGGGTCTTGCTCACCTCTGGATGTGCTCCACCACTACCAGAAGACTGGTGTATGCGCGGTATGGAGTGGGTGGGGCGGAGCGTGTTTGAAAGGGGATATTGGAAAAGCGGGGAAGAGCGTCGTGCTGAAATCGAAGTGCTTGAAGAGAGGGAAGTTCCGAATGAAACGACTGACGGAAGAATTGAGGACGATACTGAGGATGAGACTGCCACCGGCAAGAGTGGCAACGATGGAAATCACGACGCTATTACCAAACGTTGGCTGAGGATCGTCAGGAGCGCCATCGGCATATCCTCTCTGGTCGAGGGCTTATCGTGGGTTGAGGCCAGTCGCGAATGGAAGGTCGAAGGGCCTCTTTCTGAGAAGGTCGTCAGGTGGCAAGAACAAGGCCGCATCGAGCAGGAGGAAGCAGAGAGACGAAGACTCGGAACCAGATGGTCCGACGATTACATGGACGTTGATGATGAGACTCTTGACCTTTCCGAGGAAGATGAGAATAGCGAAGATGACACACCTGAGGTTAAGGAATTGAAGGTTTGTCCTTCCAAACGTAACTCTCAACTCCGACTAACGTATATTCTCTCTTTTAGGCGCGTCGAAAGTATTTGCAGAGCTTCCTCCAATCTGCTAGCCATGGCACCGCCTTTCATCCACCTTCACCTCCACGCCGACCAAGAGCGTCATCAAAGAGGTCTACTAGCGCCCTTCCATCATTTCGCATCATACCAGGTTACTCTATTATTGTCGTCGACACCAACATCTTGCTATCATCACTCCCTATGTTCGCCTCCGTGATCGAAAGTCTTAGATGGACCATCGTCATACCCCTTCCTGTCATTACAGAGCTTGATGGTCTCTCACTAAATGCATCCGCACAACTTAGCGAGGCAGCTCAAAATGCCGTGACATACGTCTCTTCGCACGTCCGATCACATGCCGCCTCGCTCAAAGTACAAACTACCAAAGGCAACTATCTCACCAATCTTAACATCCGAACGGAGAATATTGACTTTGCAACTGGTGGGAACGGTGAGAGGAATATGGACGATCTGATACTGAAGATAGCCATCTGGCAGGAAGAGCATTGGATTGACCGCACAGCTATCCTCAAGGCGGATCTTCCAGTTCCGCCTGTTTCCGACGCAGCTAAAGTTGTCTTACTCAGCCTGGATAGGAATTGTACGTCGCGATAAATTCTTTAGTAATCTGGCACTAATGATGTGTCTTTCTTCGCCTTCAGTGCGCCTGAAAGCCCGCTCAAGGCAGCTGTGTACTGCAAGCGAGAGGGATCTCGCTGAGGTCCTTGCAAAGGCAGCATAGGAAAGAAATACAAAACTCAGATCGATACTGTATCATCCGACATCTGAACCGATGGGTATCCTTTTCCAAGAACAAAAGTAGAAAAGGCGAACTGCGGCACCCAGGATTGAGGCAAGACACCTGTTTTCAGCAATCAAGCGGCACTCAAGCAAGGTTCTTCACAATCTGCGAGACGGGTGCTTACGGGTGCTTCCCTCAACTTTTGTAGACGAGGCTCTCAACTAGCTGTGTCGCCTAAGGCCCATGCGCATAGCATGGCCCGTTGAGGTAGCCACCACCGAGCGTAGGTTCGACTCGACCACTTTATTTCGGCAGCTACCATCATTATATGTTATCCAAGCACTTTTTTCGCATCTCAGGTTACGGTCCTCGGGCATATCATTGTTACTATTTTGCATTCACTCATCCACATTCATGTACTCTTTCTGCTCCTCTAAGTACAACATACTACAGTACTATGAAAATGTTCAATAGGAATGAAAGATCAGCAGTGTACATGGAACTCCAATACATTCAGTGATGAGAGTTGAGCAATGGAATACTACTCTCAAACTCCCTCGTTTTTAACGCGTTGACGTTATGGTGCGCACTGAGACTTTCGTCCAGTACGCCGTTATTCGGGGTATCGAACGCAGCACCGGAACTCGATGCATCAGGCGACAAAGCAAGATAATTATTGCTGCCGGGAGTCAATCCATTTCTCTCCTGAAAAAATTGTCGCCGCAGCATGACGGTCCCAGCAATGTAAACAACAGGGATCGTCTGAGAATATACCAGGTTAACGAAGATCCCAATCTAAATAATTCTACAAAGGACACTTACCACAGCCCATGCGTTCCACAGATCATGACACCAGTGAGCAACATGGGATCGACCGGTGGCTTTCCTCCACTCTTCCATGCCGCTCCGAGTCTTTTTCATGTAATCAGTACCTGATGAGCACAAGTAAAAGGGCGACTCACTTGAGTGAATGCGAGAGCTACGATAAATAAGCCAAGGACGACGTGTAGAATATTCGAAGGCGGATGAGTAGGACCATTGGGTTGAGCGTTCATTTTACGTTTGTGGATATATTGCCCAAGAGATAGTTGCAGGTAGTAAAGAATCACTAAGAAAACACCAGTTATCTAAAACAACAGAAACTTGTCAGGAACAATTGACAGAGGACTCTAACACCGCTTGCCTGGTGAATGTCGAACAGATGCGTTGCCTGGTGTTCAAGCACAGCGATAGGGCCCAGGATCCACCCAACGGTGATGATCGGGAGGGCAATTGACATATTAATTGTTCTATGAATCCTAAACCATTTGGGAGTCAGAGTCCTACCCCACCGTGCTACCAGTGCCCCAGCTGGTAAAAATACTAGGAAACCGATGGACCCGAGAACGCCGTGAGCGACGATTAGCGCCTCATGCCTCTTGTGAGAAATGTGTGGGTCAGAGGTAAGGACACTGTCGATTTCGGCCGACTGCGGGGTGACGTCGTGAGTGGCGGGCTCGACGGTTGGCACAAACTCGGGCATTTTGGCGACAAGATTTAACCTCAAAAATCCAGCAACGTAATGCTGGGTAAGCTCACTGTAGTGAGGTTTTTCAGGACGAATTTTCGAATAAGCCCATATGAGACGCTCGGTCGGATTGTTGAGAGCGAGTAGTGTCTTATTCACAGGGACAGAAAATGCTAATGTTTTGACAGCTTTTGGATGCCATAACTTGGAATGCAACTGAACTTGAGCGGTTGGTGGCAAACTCGAGAGCACTCACCGTTGATATTCTGGGCTTCACAATAGTGGCGAGCCTTGGAGGATATTCAACAGGAAGGGGTTCACTGTGTCCCATGCCCATCCGCTGAGACAGCGTCGTGGTACCATCTTCATTCGGCCACATGATGACCATGTGCGTATGCTGCATCCTGTTCCCAAAACCTCTAAAGAGACCGTCAGCGCTTAAAGAAACGAGTTTCGAAACTTGATCCCTTACACCGCTAGCCACCCAAGGGGCTCCTCCAGACCGGTGAGTTCATCTTTTAACATGCGCAATCATGAACCTATTTGTCTTAGAAGGAAGTCGACTCACAGGTGACCGTATCGCCATATACTGTAGCATTTACACAGACATATAATCCGCATTGACCATCTCCTTGTATGGAGTTCGTTGGTGGAAGCATTTTCGGCCATGCGGCTCCGACAAGTCCCATAATATAGAAAAACCGCAACATAGCGTAGAGGGTACAGAAGGAAATTTGCTGAACCGCACCCAAGTCTCATACTTATAAGGTTTTTACCGCGCTGAGCCCATCATGTGGTATGGTGGAGGATAGTTCCCAGCAGTCATGCGAAATGTAACCAATGCGTCCAACCGGAACGATGGGAACACAAAAGAATAGTTCTCATAGCCCGTCCGGGCGTGAGATCAAGACAAGTGAAAGCCTCGCAGTATGTCTTGGTGGGACAAGATCATAGATACAACACGACCAATCAACGCCATGATAAAAGTAGCAGCAACGTGATCGATTCTGTGCTCATGGGACTTGTGTTTTTTATGTACAGCTCACTCGCATTTACCGATTACTCTAGGATCCAACTTTCGAGAGCACTAGACCACTGAACAACGCCTTCGGGGAACCAGCTAAAAAGATCGGGTCGGAATCCTTTTCATACGAGATTGATAAGCCATCACTCACAGACCAATCTCCTTTTCCGCACTCTCAACCGAGTCAGAGCCATGGCAGACATTGCGGCCTACGGCGAGGCAGTAGTCGCCCCGTATGGTCCCTAATGATGAAATAAAAACGGAGTCCACCTTTGAGATGTACGAGGTAGTGAGCTCACCTATAGAAGAGTTCAATGGGTCGGTGGCACCGAGCATAGCACGCCCCGTCTTGACAGCGTCAAGGCCCTCCCAAACCATACATACGACGGGCCCAGAAGCCATGTACTTGATCAAACCAGGGAAGAAGGGCTTGCCCTTGAGGTCAGCGTAGTCTAATGATGAGAAGGCCCCAGGTTATAGAATCGAATGTGATGGAAAACAAGAAATAAATATCCACGTTTTTCAAGGTGCTCTGGCGTAGATTGAGTGAATTTGAGGGCGATCAGCTTGAAGCCTCGCTCCTCAAATCTCGCTATGATTTTCCCAACAAGACCCCTAAAATCTTCCAAAACCCTTTCCAGATATATTACACCTATTGCCCACTGGTATGCGGAGCGTTCCGGCTATAGAAGATATGGTTTCAGATACGATGATCTTCGTACGTGGCTCACTCGGTTTGCTCACCGTCCCAGTCCCTAATCCTATTTCGCCGAGTTAGTTGTCGAAGAACGCCCCGACGTTCAGCGAGTACGTAACTCTATGCACTTCATTCTTTGGCTTACAGTATCGACAGGCACTTGGTCGTCTGAGCCCACGTGAACAGTATGACCGTGCTTTTCGCCTAAAGCAAGCCTCGCAAGCTAGTGTTCTTCATGCACCTCTTCCTCAAGAGAAGTGGACAAAGCAAGAAGAGGTAGGAAATCGGTGAAGTTTGAGCTATTAGGTCTTACGCACTATACAGGATACTAGGTATCTTCTTCCTCACGTTCGTGATGTTGTCAAGGAGGATGCTGAGAGGCGCTTGTGGGACACTATCGTTGTTAAGAAGCATTAGCGGACATCTTCAGATCCATAGGTGGTGGCTTAGCCAAATCCAGATCTATTCACATGGTCACTATCAGCTTGATGCAATAGAATCTAGTGATCTATGTTCACAACCCATCATCCACGAATCGATACGCCCAAGCATGGATGGAATCATTCATTAGTCTAGGTGTCATTTCTCATACATACGAATAATAAAATCTACTATTGCCCATGACGAATAAAAAGTAACCAGTCAAAAATTTTGGGGCATTGGATATTACAGCTGAATAGCCCTACGAAGGGGAGATACAAGAGGTCCCGATGCCTTGTAGTGCTCAACAACTTTCTTCCCAACAGCGGCAATATTTGGTCCAGTAATGCCAAATTTTTCGTAGACCTTTTTGTAAGGTCCTGACGCACCCCATCCGCTCAAACCATACTGTTCGTGGCTGTATTTCTGCCATCCGACGGTCTGCATCATATTAAGCCAAAAGGTAGATTATGCTAGGAAGTGATGAACGTACAGAGAGAGCCTCCAAAGAAAGGATGGGAGCGCCATCAGGTAATACCGACAATCTATACGTCAGGTCTTGTTGGTCGAAGGTCAACCAACACGGTAGTGAAACCACACGGGTCGTGATCCCCTCTTCTATGAGCTGTTTCGCTGCCTCGACTGCTATAGAGACTTCAGATCCACTGCTGACAATTGTGAGGGCAGCCTCCGCCTCTTCATGTAGAACGTAGCCACCACGAGCAGCTTTTTCAATCGACGAGTTCTCGAGATTAGGAAGGTTCTGGCGAGATAACGAGAGGACAGTCGGGGTTGCCTTTGAGGTCAATGCAACGAGATAGGCGGCGGATGTTTCGTTCCCATCCGCGGGACGCCAAAATGCGAGGTTAGGGGTAGCACGGAGGCCGATGGCAGTTTCAATAGGCTGATGAGTTGGACCGTCCTCACCGAGACCAATAGAATCATGGGTAGCTAGCCAATCATCACAACGATGCTCATGTAAGTGCGGGGTTTTACTTACCAACCCAGATGACTTGGTGGCGACTGAGAGCAGAAAGTCTCACGGCGCCAGAAGCATAAGAAACGAAGTTCTTCAAAATTGCATGAAATGGGGCGGTAAGAAATATAGGGCGGAATTGCATACCAAGAAAGTGCCGACAAAAGGTATTATGCCCCCGTAAGCATGAAGACCGTTAGCGATTGCACCCATGGCATGCTCCCGAACACCATAGCGAACGTACGTGCCCGCATACGTACCCAGGCCGGTGCTCGGGGCTTGGAAGTCGACACTTTTTTTCACCTTGGTCAAATTGCTGCCCGTGAGGTCGGCGGAGCCGCCCATAAGCTCAGAAAGCTCATCACTGATTGCAGTGAGCACCAGTTCAGAGAGCTTGCGAGACGCCTGTGCCGGATCAGTATGCTTATACACGGGAAGGAGTCGCTCCCAGTTTTTGGGAAGGTCGCCGGCGATGCGGCGCGTGAACTCCGCATGTTCGGCCTGATGCTTGAGACTATACTCGTGTAATAAATTGTTCCATTTCTCCTCGAGAGTAGCTCCTTTTTGTCCAAATTTAGCGTAGTAATCGTAGATCTTCTGGGGAACATGGAAGGTTCGATCACTTTCGAAGTCATGTCTTGCCTTCAAGGCAGCAACATCATCACTTTTGAGAGCTGTGATGATATCAGATATGGGCAGAAAGCAGACTCAAAACAAGGCTACGAACGAGCTCCGTGTACACCATGAGTACCTTGCTGTTTTGAGCCATACCCAATCGTCGTCCTCAGACAGATAATAGTGGGCTTTTTGGACTCTTCGCGGGCATCAAAAATGGCCTTTGAAATGGCAGCGAGATCACTAAGGCTTGGCGTGAGCTGATTGATATGTAATTAACATGATGGCTTACCGATCACCGTCATCAACGACGACGACATGCCATCCATAAGAGCGAAAACGTTCTCGGACGTTTTCGGTAAAAGCGACGTTGGTATCGCCATCAATCGAAATATCTGTATGCCTTCAATCTACAGAACACAACGAAAAGCCAACATGACTTACGATTGTCGTCATAGATCTGGGAACATGGCTTCAATTCATAGCACTTTACCAAAAGGATTTATTATACGTACAACGATGAGGTTTCCGAGCTGAAGATGCCCAGCAAGACTAGCAGCTTCACTAGCGATGCCTTCCATGAGGCAACCATCACCACAAAATACTACATCTTGTTAAGAGACATGAATTAGAGAAAAAGTATGCGTTACCGTATGTATAATTATTTATTAATTCAAAGCTTTCACGGTTGTATTTTGCACCTAGATGGGCTTGTGCCATTGCAAGGCCAACACCATTCGCAAATCCTTGACCCAGCGGGCCAGTGGTAACCTCAATACCTGCAAATAACTCGATACGATATTCCAGCTTGTGTAGTAGCGACTTACCGTCGGTGTGCCCAACTTCAGGATGACCGGGAGTGCGGGAACCCACTTGCCTAAACGCCTTCAGATCATCCATAGAAAGGTCGTATCCAAGGAGATGCAGGAGAACATATTGCAAAGCGCATCTTGAGAAAATTGAGAAAATATTGAATGTAAGGTCTACGATATTAAATATGGTGGACTGACGCATGGCTATTAAACAAATCAGATTTCAGTAATCTCGCGTAAAACAAGTAAATTTTACCCGTTAGAAAGAACAAATCTATCACGATTGAACCATTTCGAATTCTTCGGGTTCGCATTCAGATATCTGTTGCAGAGTAAATGACTCGCATGAGCTGATTAAAATATGCACCCACCGCGAAAACAGGACGTGTGCAACGGGTGCCATGCCCATCGGCGCGCCTAACAACGGTCCGACTCAGCATGGCTAGCATCAAGACTGACACGTCACATTTACCTGGATGTCCTGAGTTGGCTTTCGAAACAGTATCGACGGCAAGAATACGAATTGTGGCAATGGCAAGGTCGTCATCTTCGTGTTTCTCGAATACATGCTTCGTAGCGGTTTTACTGTCCTTAGGCTCGGTCGTCTTCTGTTCCTGCGTTCCATTGGTATCTTTGTTCTGCTTGGTATCCTGGGATGTTTTAGCATCCTCGATTTTGTTAGACCCGCATATTTTTTGTATAAAGTTGCCGACGCCCATGGTAGTAGCAGGTGTAGAATCGGGATGCAATGTTTAACTTACAAGCCGAACTTTATGGCTTCGGAAGAGTCCGGGGCCGCTAAGTCCGGTGATGATTTTCCGTTTGCAGCTGGCTAACTAAGACTTGCATATAATTTAAATATTTGTCAAGGTTAAACATTAACCCGGTGTTCACACCTGTTGTTACTCGCATATTCTGAAAAGTCCAAGCTGTCATGCATCCACAGCTCTCATTAAAGAGAATTGGTATGCTTATCTTTCTCTAACAATTTATCCCCTTATTCTTTATCGTAGTATGCAAGGATTTTATCGAAGCACTCGACAACTGCCATTCTAGCAGGTGGGCAAGGCTTACAGGAGGCTGTAACATGCATAAGGACGAATTGAATAAGTGCCTGCGGACCGAGGTGCGCATGCCTTTCTCCATTCTGTGCGGGACTCAAATATCGTCGAGGTAGAGCGTTGCTCGTGCCTCCCGTAATAGGGCATCCGCGAAGGAGCGTCGAATAAAAGTAGAGCGAGCCTGGAAGGACTTCAACGAGCCATAACTAGACATCTCATGGTTCTCATTTTCACCATACTAAAACACACGGCATGTCATCCGAGTGACACTACGACTCTCCAGCCCTTTAGCTTTACCTTTCCGCGGTACCACGGATAGCCACTTGAACTTCCGCTCGTGTCATGTCGATACGTTACAGGTTGCACGTAGCTCCAAACTAAGCAATAACTTTGTACATGCCTCATCGACTGATCCGGACGGCCACCTCCCTCGCGCCTTTCTCAACTTCCACGCTGATATCGGGACCCTTATTGAGGGCACCACCGATCACACCCTTTACCGTGATCCCCTCGCAAAAGATTCTAACTGTGGACATTTCACAGGAACCCCCCGAGACCGTAACTTTGATTTCTTGTGACGTACGCTCGGCTGAGATTTTGCACACAACGTCGGATCCACTTCCCCGAGGTACATCTGTTGTGATTGTTCGGCCCTCAGCAAGCTCATAGAGATGGATTTGAAGTTTCTGGCTGTAGTCATAATCGGGTCGGCCCAGACGTGGGGGACCGAGGCACAAAATTGTTCCAGGACGAACCCAAACAGGGACCTCGTTGATGGGAACTAAGTCCGCCACCCATGTTGGGCCCTCTATCTTACGTTCAGGATGAAAGAATGATGTCCACCGCCCTGCCGGTATGTAATATTCGGATTCCTCGTCCTGGGGAACAAGTACTGGTGCGACGAGAAGATTTGGACCTTGAAAAGCATCGGTCTCAAGAGAAAGTACGTTAAGTCAATTTACCGAGCATAAATTGCCTATCAAGATAGTGCGTTGTTCGATCTTCCGAAAATTCCAAGAACATAGCGCGTTGGAGAGGGTGACCCTTCTGGCTTGCTTGTATGGACTACGCCACATTGTTAACATTACTTTTAAAGACTTCTACATCCAGAGCTCACCAAATGATAGATATACGGCATAAGCCGATGCTTCTCCTCAACAAATCTCGACATACTTATTGCAGCATCTTCTCCGTAGTGCCAGGGTACACGATGCGATGAAGATCCATGTAGTCGAGAGTGAGATGAGAATAACCCAAATGCCACCCACCGTTGGTAAATTTCTGGTGGCGGGTGTCCCTACATATTCGGTCACTATCTGGCCATAAAAGCGAAATGCAGATTATGCGTGCCTCGAAACCACCAATATCGTGCGAAGCATATGCGAATCCTGATAACGTGAGGGAGAGGCATCCCCGTAAAGCTTCTGCCATTGCTTCCCATGTAGATTCGCAATCACCTCCCCAGTGTACTGGAAACCTGCGCATTTGTCAGTAAACGTCGAATCTAAGACAGGAGCCCTCGAGGGGATCAGGGGGCTCTTGTGGTCAGTCAAATTTCACCTTTGACCTCCAGCCGCGGAGGAGCGCGCAAACACGACAGCTTCATTTTCCCCAAACCGCCTACGTAGGAGATTGAAAACCAGCTCATTATAAACTACAGAGTAAGCATTGTGCATGCGCATAGTATCCGAACCATCGTGAAACACAACCGATTCATGCGGGATGCGTTCGCCAAAGTCGGTCTGTCAAGTGGGGCATTAATGGAAAATCTGCGCATCACCAGTTCTCACCTTGAATGTGTCGACTCCTAAGTCAAGCAGCGATGTCAACTTGTCGGCATACCATTTGCAAGCATCAGGGTTGGTAAAGTCGAGTATAGCAAGTCCTGGTATTCGACCTTACTAATATCATACGTGCAGCCCTGAGATTGGCTCGTACCTGGCTGCCAGAGGTCCCATCTGCTAAATTTCAGATTTGTTTCTTTCCGGTGTCCAAGGACTTACTGCCAGGGCGATCCATTTGTTCTCTTGATAAAAAACTCACCTTTGACTCCTTCCATAAAGATAGGCGAGAGTTGGGATATATATGGATTGACTATGAATATGGTGCGTTAGCCTCAAAAAAGGCTCGTACTATATTGGCCTACTCCAGACGCAAACTTTAACACCGTATCTCGTTTTCAGTTCTGATAAGTACTTCTTAGGATCAGGGAAATTGTCGGGGTCGAATGTGAATGAACACCTAATACATCATAAGCTTAGTCCCGGGTGCGCATCACAAGAAATTACCATTCATATTGCTTCATCCAAAAACAATCCAAGTGTAATACGCGTACCGGGCACCCTCTCTCCTGCATACCTTGCAGGAATTCTGATACTGTATCGGTCGAGTACGACGTCAGAAATGACGTAGAGAGCCATAGCCCATACGTCCAGCTTGGTAGGAGCCTTATATTGAATCAGATTAAAGTGTGGAACCTAATTCACTAGACTTACGCAGGTCGACCAGTCAGACGCGTGTATCGCTCTAATATCTGGATGAGTTTCCTGAGCCATAAAGTCATAGAAACACGGAAAAAGCCAGACCTCCAGAGGCGTATCTCCATAAATTACGAAATATTCGAGGCTGTTTCCCGCTACAGAGACCCCTACCCTGCTAACCTTTTCGGAGCCTACTTCTACTTCCACTTCTCCCGGATGATTGATGAACACACCGTAATTACGGTTGGTAAGATAGAATGGGACACATTTGTAGGCTTGATCGCTGGAAGTCCCGCCGTCTTGATTCCAAATTTTTATAGCCTGACCTACATGACCCCGCGTAATTCAAAGCATTGCATATGATACAGGATTTGCTTACCGTTCTTGATGAATGCACCAAATTGTTCTCCGAATCCGTACACGAGCTCTCCAGGTGAGATATTAAGCTCGGAGTTGATATATCGGACAACCGGAGGAAGGGGCGTTGGCGCAGGATTTGATGAAGGATCCAACGTTAGGCAAGAGCTATTCGAAGCGGAGCCCAATGTCCACCGCGATGGTACATCGAACAAAGCCTGATATTTTTCACCTGCAAACGTCAAAATTCTCTTAGGAGACCTAAACCTAATGGTATAAGGTTTTTCTGTAATTTCCGCCACCAGTCCACCAGAGGTCAAGGAGAGATGGGATTCTTCGCGACTGATCGAGACATCTGGTAATGGTTTGGCATTTGGGAAAAGAGGAATATTTGGAAACGGTGCTGAGTACGTAAAGTGATCAATTTTCACCCCGATGACGCCTTGTGTTGGCGAATGTACCAAGACGTTTAGCACAGGTCCTTTGGCGGAGCGTTCGATGATACGCCAGGAATTTATTCAGGCTGAAGAACATACCTCCGAGAGTGTCCCCGCGGTGCCTGATCGGACGCGTAGAAATCTGCAGACTGTAGCTATTTCCATCACTTGTTGCTTGAACGACCTGAAGCCCATAGAAAGGCTTGACGCCGTTTTTCAACAACCAAAAACCGTCGTT
>JABCKL010008420.1:20830-43363 GCA_018851305.1 Calocybe cyanea
ACATCAAATCAAATCCGGGAGTAACCTGCAAGAATTAGCCATGCCAAACCTATGGCACCAAACTCCGTTGGTTTATTCCAGCCAGATCTCAAGCCTTCTAGGGGTGTCTGCTTATCTCAAGCTTGAGGTAAGTCCAATGCTCTGATTCCTTTCAACTCACTATACTTCGAACAGAACCTTCAGCCATCCCAGTCTTTCAAGTATCGAGGATTATCTCTTTTTGCACAACGTGCAAAAGAACAGAAAGGAGACAAGGTTCATTTAATCGTGGCATCGGGCGGAAATGCAGGACTAGCCACAGCATGTGCTGCGAAGACACTTGATGTCAAGTGCAGTGTTTATATCCCCGAGAGTGCCACACTGAACACTTTGGATGTCTTGCGACGGCAGAATGCCGAGGTTATTGTGATTGGTCGTCACTACGCAGAGGCGTTAGAAGCTGCGGAAACAGCTGTACAACGCGACCACACCGCGTAAGTGGGTTGATATTCGTATATACCCCGTTCTCGCTGGCGAAGCACCTACGAAATAGGATGCTCGTCCCGGCTTACGACCACGAAACGCTATGGGAAGGGCACGGCTCAATGATTGAGGAGATATCCGTGCAGCTAGCAGACAAACCGGATTATATTTTTTGCAGCGTTGGTGGTGGAGGCTTATTAGGAGGTATAATCCATGGTTGCGCGAAGCTGAAATGGGACGATGGTACGTCTCTTGATAGGTGATATATTGACTTCACTAACCTTCGATCAGTTCCTATTGTTGCGCTCGAAACTATCGGATCTAATTGCTTTCACCACTCAATGACCTGCAACCGTAATGAATCCGAGAACAGCATGCAAAATTTACCACCAAACGTTCACACCGTGTATGACGAAGAAGACGGCGTGACCTTAGCACACTTCAATAGCTTCACCTCAAGAGCCTCGGGGTCGCTTGGAGCCTCACAGCCAGCTGCGAAAGTAGTTAAACGGGCATTGCAGAGGAAGGGAAGAGTGAGGTGTATCAGTGTGCCAGATGAACTCAGCATGCAGGCCTTTGCATTGTTCGTAGGTGGGTAGGGTTTGGTATGCTTTGGCGCAAGCGCAATAGTAATACGAGTCAAACCAGATGATCACAAGTTGCTCGTGGAACTCGCATGTTCCACGGCTTTGACACCTGCCTATAATCCGGCTATTTTCAATAAAATCGTGCCTTCCGAACCACACAAGAAAAGAACAGTCGTTTTCATTATTTGTGGCGGGTTCAAGATATCCCTAGAAGAGGCTGGGGAATACAAGAAGTTGTTGAACGAGGATATTGCTCAGGGAGGCGAGTGGACCGTCGCACTTGATGAAGGCGAGGTGATTCTGGTGGCAAAACAGGGCAGCACTGTAGGCCAGTAGTCGAAGTGATATGCTATGTCAGATCAAGAATTGGTTAATGAGATTGGATGAGTAGAAGCAATGTAGGCTGACCAGTTTGGATCACTCTGTCTCCTTATTCTGTACGACTTTTTTAGCGCGCCGTTCGGCTCTAAGTCTATTTAGTTCATCTCGAACTGCATGTTGCTCTTTAGGGATGATCTGTGTCCACGGGCTCAAAGTCGTTGTAGAGGAGGAAAGGATAATTCGTACCTTTACTGGCCGATCGGGAGGGAAAAGTTTATCTCGATACTACGGGGTTCTCACCATTAATATGTCATTACGAGTGAGGGACACAGAGCCTACAGGTATAACATGGCTCCTGTACCAGTCAGGGTCTCCAAAATGAATGAGGGCCGCAATGGGAACAAAGAGATATAGCGAGAACTTGAAGACTTCGAGACTTGAACCCGCCATGATTAATGTAAGGGATGGTTTGAAAGCCAAATAAGTTTGGATTTGTGATCAAGCCTGTGTGGCCTGTTCACCATCTGATTTATTTCATCAAGTTTACTTTCATATTCTATTTACTTGATTTGCGCGGACATTGAATTATAAACATCTGTATGATTGCCCGTAGAGGCCAGTTCAAAAAGTTAGAGCACGACTTCCCGAACGCCATCTTTATCTACCACTTTGACTTTGTAGTTCTCAGGCGATACGACCAAACGCTTCGACACCTCATCTATACATCGCTTTAGTGTAGCGAGACCTTCCTCAAGTGTCGCTTCAGGGTCATGATATCTAGGAGATCGACTCAACCCGCGCCAACAAATGTAAAAAGTAAAGAAGGATGTGTAGAAGGACTGCTTACCTATCGAGCAAACTGAGAGCAAAGTAGCTTCCATAACCGTGCGCAGCGAATGGCACCTGGGTTATGGTACCAAGGTAATCTATCCAGTAAAGATGGGGTGTCTTGGTCGCAGTGTCGTAGCCTCCCAAAAGTAAATTTACAGCGTACGGTTTACGCGAACGAACTGACTCCGCTAATGATCGGCGAATCCAAGACGCAGCAGCTGAAGGTCGTAAAGGATAGAGGTTACGAATTTGATATAGACGTATGTTGCGTTCGACATATTCAGCGAACTGAACAGTATCACCTAAAGAGTAAAAATGAGGATGGTCCAAATACCCTATACAGTTTGGAGACGCACCTGGCTCTCCTGAATAGGCCATGAGTAGATGAGGGCTGAGCGTCTTGATTTTATCCTCGTCAACCTTCATCTTGACGATTGACCTAGCTGCAGTGGTATCTGCAGCAACAATAACATATCCTTTACCTGTGAGAGAAAATGACGTTTCCATCTCGATGGGAAGCAAGAGGTAATAATGGTAATGGTAAAATCGTAGGTCCACTGGGTTTCAAGCGAAATCATGAATTACGCGTCACGAACGCGTGCTGATTCAGACCCTAGAATAGGGCTTGTGCGCATCCGGCTTTATGACAGCCGACAGTACTGTCAATGACATTACTTTAATACTTGTCTCTAAGTCTGCAGTCGCTATGGCCGAAACAAATTTGAAGTCTAGGCAGAAGTCTAACTATGCTTATTTTTTGGTTTATCGAACGAGATGGTAAGAAATAAACTTTGCATCATTTGCCTTATACTGAATACCAGGCTATTGTACTCGTGAAGGAACGACAATGATCAATATTCACACCTGAATAATTCGATTTATTATCACCTTTTCGACTCGATAATCAACACATATCTCATTGAGCGTTGTGGTTTGCAGCCAAGTAAGTCGACACTTATCGGGCTTGTGGTGTCCTCCTTTTGCCAGGTTTGTTATATTCGGAGTTAATCTATAGCAAAACGGCTAATAGTGTATAACTGTAGTTTTTTACGCCACTTTCGTTCCCCCAAGTACTGGAGTTAGGACTCAGAGTGAGTGCGCTTGGTACAAGCTCGGTAACCTATGAAGTCGGTGTCTTCGAAGAGGGAAAGGAGTCACCGGCGGCCGTTGGAGGCTATACACATGTATTCGTTGACAGTGCGTCGCGGAAAAGCAAGAGTCTTAGCAGGGAACTCAAGGCTGGGCTTGCGAGAATCGTGGTAGACGCCCGCTCAAAGCTGTAAATAGTATGACATCACGGCAATATCCTAAAAATAGACCATACTTAAGACTGACTCCCAAGGTCGGATCGATTAGCTACACAACCATCACCATGGCTTTGTCAAAGGTATATACTCTTCTTGTGCCTTCATTCCCCCCGGTTACTCATATCAGCTTCCTAGCACGTCAATGCAGACCATCTTGTACAAACTTCTCGGGTATTATGCTTCTTTATTCACCACTTTCGTTGACCCTAATTTTTACTTCTAGGACAAGAAATCATCCCATCATCGAGGCCTTACAAAGGAGAGCGCAAATGAGATACACCACACTTATGGTGCTCGCTACAATACTAGTCCTATTCCAAAATATCATATCTCTCACAAGGTATCCATCCTCTCTATCTTCAACAAAACGACACTCACGCATCTTTGTCTTTATAGGGTGTTAGCGCCGATGCAGCCTATCAGATCTTGCATGATGAACTCAGCTTGGGTCAGCCCGGATCCTAGTGGCTATACCTCTCTGTTAATCATAGTTCTACAGATGGCCAACCGACTCTCAATCTGGCATCTTTCGTTCATACCTGGATGCCTCCACAAGCCGATAAACTTGTCCATGAGAACATAACTAAGAATTTGATTGGTGCGCATATACGGTGTCCGTGTCACTCGAGTACCTGATATGATGCAGATGCCGATGAATATCCTGCAACTCGTGAGTCGAGGTAACTTGTTTTTGATTTCCTTTTTGAGCATGTTCACTCCCTTAGAGGCTATACATACTCGATGTTAGAATCCCTTGTGTGCCGAATTTACGTTCTCTAACGCAGACATCTCTTCTCTTCTGATACAGGTGTTTCTATCTTGGCTGACGTCTGGCACGCCCCGCACGCCAAGGGTGCGATTGGCACCGCAACCACAGGATCCTCGGAAGCCATCCAGCTTGGAGGCCTTGCTATGAAAAAAATTTGGCAGGAGAAGCGTAAAGCGGCTGGAAAAAGTATTCATGAACCCGGGTTCGTTTTTTTTTTAGGAAGTTCCGGTGTTCTTAGCTGACATTGAGCCAGGCCTAACATCGTCATGGGTGCCAACGCACAAGTAGCGCTGGAGAAGTTCGCACGCTACTTTGATGTCGAATGCAGGCTGGTACCCGTATCTGTGGAAAGTCATTATAGACTCGACCCCAAGAAAGCGATGGAATATGTTGACGAGAATACCATCGGTGTCTTCGTTATCCTTGGCAGTAAGTTCACATCAAGGTTTACGGAGTCGTCATCATGTATTCGTCATCAGGTACTTACACTGGCCACTATGAACCCGTGGAAGAAATGTCTACACTCCTTGACAAGTATGAAGCCGATACTGGGATTTATATTCCTATTCATGGTGAGGATAGATTCCTTTCTTTCACTTTACAGTTTCTGATCAATCCGAAGTTGACGCCGCGTCTGGAGGGTTTGTTGCTCCTTTCGCAAATGTGAGCTTTGAAAAGAAGGGTTATACGGGTACTGATCGAACATTGATTAGCCAAAGCACAAGTGGGATTTCCAATTGCCGAGGGTGGTCTCCATCAATACGTCGTATGTTCTTGAACAGTTGACTCAGTATCTCTTTTGTAAGAATGCCGACTTTGACAGGGGTCACAAATTTGGCTTGTCTTATGTGGGTGTGGGTTGGGTCATCTGGAGAGATAAGGCGCATCTCCCAAAAGAGCTCATATTTGAGCTGCATTACCTTGGCTCTGTCGAGTATTCTTTCTCTCTCAACTTTTCGCGCCCTGCGGCCCCTATTATCGCTCAGTATTTCAATCTCATTCACTTAGGGTTTGAGGGCTACCGCGCAGTTGCACTTGATGATTTGAAAAATGCTCGTCTTCTGAGTCGCGCATTGGAGGCTAGTGGTTTCTATATGGTCCTAAGCGACATTCACCGCAAAATATCGAATCCTGTTGGAGCAATCAAAGATGCTGTAGGCCTCGATGATGAGGACGTGGAGGTGTGTGCTTCATTGGTTGCCGCGCGATGTTACTTAACGTCATGTGCAGTCCTACATTCCAGGGCTTCCTGTCGTCTCGTTCCGATTCACCGATGACTTTAAGGAGAGGCACCCAGAGATCCAGCAACGTTGGATTCAGACACTCCTGAGGGCAAAAGGATGGTGAGCTTGTGAGTGATGCTAGACAAGTACCAGATGTTGATGCTCCCTAGGATTGTTCCAAACTACGAGCTGCCGCCAGATCTGGCACAGGTTGAAATCCTGCGAGTCGTCGTACGTGAAAGTATGACAGCGGTCGTGAGCTTCTTGTGACTCTGCTAGCAAGTTTATGCATCTGAACTGTTCATTTAGCTTGTCAATCAGCTGGTTGCCGACATCGTAAGTTGATCTGTTACATGTGGCGATCTCGGCTTGGGCTTACAGGTTTCACAGGTAGAGATAACGGAACAGCTCATCAATCAATCCTCGTCCGTTCATGGACTTAACATGCTTGGACAGACTACGCATAAGCGTAACAAGGCTGAGCTGGAGGAGGCGAGCCTGCAAGAGGGTTCAGCGAGCAAACCTTCTGGAACTTATGCGAAGACCTGTTAAGTTTAAAGTTTAAAGTTATCACAAAGTTACAGTACTTGTATGTATGTCACGTGGCAAACACGACGCGTCTGTTCATGAAGATGATATAAATTTGAGTTTGAATTTTGTCTCTTGAAACCTTGGCTCATGTCTCCGGTCAGTCCATTGTTAGTGCGCTCGTTATAAAGAAATCACGGCAACGCATACCTGATCATGTCTTTGAAACAGACCCGTTCATTCATCCGCCCTTCGATCAGCGACAGTCGTGCTTGATGAGCCTGGTCCTGCGCCTTCATTCTTTATAGATGCAACCAATAAATCGTACAAACATCAGTACTCCAACATATATTTCATGAGGCTGCGAATGCTTCGTGATACTGTTGAACAGAAGGCACTTGAACGGTGGAGAGACATGCAAGGTGAGGTAGGGCGCTCCTCCTCTCGACAAATTCTCAATGTGAAAATCATATATTCAGGTTCCCCTGTGTTAGTACCAAGAGTACTTGAAGTAGTCAAATCGCGTTTGTGCTACATAATTGGTACAGTCTATATGGATATGCCCTTGAAACCTAATGTCATGGAGGACATCGCGCGCGACGTTGGTCTCCTTTGTTCGCATCTATGATCTGAACTAAACCAACCTATCTGTAGCATTCAATACCACCTCTTCCCCCGAACAATAAAATCTATTCGCCGAGGGATAGCGTAATGCTGGAAGATGAGTCAGGGCGTATTCGTTTAGTTGGGGAACGTGTGAAGGAGGCACGACTGGTGACTGGGGTTATTATTGGTGCTCTTGGCGCAGAGACACCAAATGGTAATTTTGAAGTGGTAGATATTTGTTATCCCGGGTTAGCACCCCAGGCGGGAATCAACTCGGAGCCCAATCGCGACGAGAACAGCATGGATACTGACGGTGTGTATAACGATAAAATTCTGTCCTGGCATTAATAGGTTGATGTTTCAGCTGGATAGACCAAATTCCGGCTCAAAGTCACTGGATTGCTGTTGTCTCCGGTCTTAATGTCGACTCCGATTCTTCGGATGCACGGATACAGCTGCTGGTTGAGTACCTGACGGGCGAAGAAGGGGGGCTTTTTGAACAGGACTCTGCAGCAAAAATATCCCGTCTCATTATCGCAGGCAACTCGCTAGCACCATTGACACCTTCTATTCATGGCGAACTAGCCGAGCTCGAACCTGAGCGCAAATCGGTGAGCTCAGAACAAACTCGATTTTTGCTGTTCAGTCACACTAGGTTCTATTAACAGAGACAACAAGGTGAAGACGTAGCAACGCTTTCACCCCATCCTGTGCTCGAACTTTCTGACTATCTGCATGATATTGCGACCGCACTCCCTGTTCATATTTTTCCGGGGGAGAACGATCCTTCTGGGACTATAATGCCGCAGCAGCCTCTTCCAAGAGCTATGTTTGGTGCAGTGGCTAAACTTTCGACTTTCACCTGTGAGACCAATCCTGCTTATCTCCGACTCAGTTCCGCACCCCAGGAATTGGTGGATAATACAAAGAGTTATCCCAACATCGAACGTACTCTTCTCGTCAACTCTGGTCAACCCCTCAACGATATGTTTAAATACCTCCCCTCACCCCCAAACACGCGACTTTCCATCTTGGAGTCAACACTGAAATGGCGGCACATGGCACCTACTGCGCCTGACACTCTTTGGTGCCATCCTTACTTTGCTCAGGACCCCTTCGTTATCACTGAGACACCCGATCTGTACCTTGTGGGTAACCAGGACCGATTTGCGACGACACTGGTTATCGATGAGGATGAGGGCAGCGGAGAGCCAAGAAGACGGTGTCGGATTGTGATGGTGCCGGATTTTGCAAGATCAGGTGTACTTGTCCTGATCGATTTACGATCTTTGGATGTAAGAACAGTGATATTTGCTATCCAAGGTACGGCCGGGGCTAGGGAAGGGGCTTCTAATGGTGTGTTCATCTTATCGACTGCTACCTTTAATGGTTTCGTAGTGACTGAAATAATCGATCATTTCTTTTGTTCTACAGATCACCCCCAGCAGTCACCCTCACCCAGTCTTGATACAAGTTTGACTTCAACAGCACCTAAAACCAGTATGCATTCAGGTTTTCTATAGTTATATGATATACTTTATTATGTTATGTTCTGGGTTGCAAACTGGACGAGGTAAGACGGCCACTGCGACCTCATTAGTTCAAAGGTCCCATTGCATTGCAGAGGGCACCCAATATGCCCTGTTAGAGTGCTCATCTTGATCATCCACCCAACATAGCCCGTCCCTGTACACCATCTTCTCTAAAGCAGTTTGAGCGCGATCCCGGATCCACCCATTTTTCCGCATAAGATCATCCTCTGTCACTCGCCCTCCTGTCAATTGGGCGAAAGCGAGGACGATAGACTGATCTTCATCGAGCTCCCTGACCACGCTCCATACGATTTTTGTACCGCCGATTTCTTCTATTTGGTAGCCTGCTCTGAGTGGCTGAAGAGTCTTGATGCTTTGCACAACGTCGTCTTCAGTTATTATACCTCCGTCAAGACCTCGTAGTTTACTGATTAGCCTAACCAGCTCTGATATTTTGATTAAACCGCCATTGCGACCTCGGGTACTGACGCAGATATCAACAATTTGCACTCCGAGCTCGTATTGCCAGTCTCCGAGTCCAAGCATCTCCGCCCACCATCCACCTTTTCTAGGCCCTGCGAGGGGATCGACTCCGATTGAGGAGCACATCTGCTGGAATGCGTGACGGAATGTTGGGTCATTCTTTATGGATTCTCTGTGATTGGCTGCGAAGCGAGCGAGTGCAGTGCGGAACTGGTTAAGCTGAGATTGCAAATGATCGACTTGAGATTGGGAAAGAGCAGAGGAGAGCTGCGCGAAGGAGCGATTGGATTGCTCTCGCCTGTCAAAGGCGGCAATGCCTACGCCGCCCCGTCGATGCATGGTAACAATGTGTTTGATTGATAGGGGTTGGAATCCTCAAAGCTGAAGCTGCGATATCGCAGCCCGCCTTACGGCATGATTTCGGCTGATTTCATATGACGACCTTGTCCATACTTACTTATTATCAAGTAAGTTACAGTAGTCGACTGCGGATTGACAAAATTCTCACCATTGCGCGAGAATCTTACCCAAATTGGTCAACATCATAGATAAATGTATTTATAGTGTATAGTATAATTATTGCCTCACCCCCTCGATCAGGAAACGCGGATGGCCACTGGATGGCCTGGTTGCAATTTCTATATATGCGGCTAGTCCTCAAATCGAGATGGTACCTTTATATACACTGGTTGGACAGAGGTCAGTCAATCAAGTCAGAGAATTCGACAAGTAGACCGGGATCACCGAATTAGACTGTGGGTAAATCCAAGTGGAGAGAAACAGCCTTTGCTATGAGTGTGAAAGATCATACTTTCTTGGACTTGGCCATGGAAAGTTTTGACTTTTTTTGGGACGGTGACCATGGGCCTATTTTCCCCTGATGGCGTTGCACTCTTCGATTCCCTTCTCCAGATGCTTTTATACCATGACCATGCCCTTCAAGTTTGTTTCGATTCCTACTTGTCAACCTTCTCAACCTCGGTTCTCCCTCCAAGTCGAATTTGATCTCTTGCTTCAACATGATCGTTACTGTTCTAGTTACTTTTCTATTACTAGCTCTGGCTCGTGCCCAATACGGTGGCCCCGCGCCCTCTCCTACTCCCACGACTGCCGCCTCTGCCACTGTGCCCTCCGCTCCAGCAGATTCCCAAGGGCAGATGAATGTTCGTTCTCGTTTGTTTACAATGTCTTTAAAGAAAAAAAAACCCCGAACTCACAACGGACTGACGCTTGTGCTCAAACAGATCGACGTCGCGTATCAAGGCAGCTTTGTCTTTCATCCCGCCAATATAACAGCTCCCAACGGGACCTTTGTTACCTTCTGGTTCCCTAGGTTGGTCATGCATATATATATATCTGTTTAACTCCAATTTTCATGATCTCAAAGCAACGGACTAGACCACTCTGTTACACAGTCTTCGTTTGACAACCCATGCAGGCACCTTGAACCCTCAGGCAATAATTCCGCAGGATTTGACTCCGGGTTGCAGAGTGCCAAAAAATTCGCAATCCAGATTGTGGATGACACAAAGCGTATGTGCTTTGCTCACGGTTCGTCAAACATCGCTGAATACCATATCGACAGCGATCTGGTTTCATTGCAAGCAGGTAATGATTGACGCTATTGTCGTAAATTTGATTTGAAGTCTGTCGCCAGGTGCTTCATTGTGGGATGGGTATGGTTGGTAGCATCAACGCACCCACAAGCGGACAGAACACTTTCGAAAATTTCAGGGCTGCTGCGATGAAGGTCGGTAGCTCCGAGCAGACTGTAAGCTATCTCTAGCATTGCGGTTTTATCTCCTTTAATCAGCTGGACTGCAAACAGGAAAATGACAGTGGTCCAGTCACTGGAGGTGTAAACGGCATCGCTACAGCTCCGCCCGCGTCAAGTACTGGCGGTGGCGGTGGTAGCGGTAATTCTGGTGGAGGCAGTAACTCCGCATTGCCCGTTGCTGCATACGGCCATCCCCTTTCCGTGCTTACAGGCGCTCTCAGTATTGCATTCTCAGTGTGGTGGTTATAGTGGTCGCGGTACATATCTTAAATGATTGTGATTCATGAATCTATACGTAGCTACGTAATGTCAATGACCGACTTGTAGCGATACAGTATTCAATAGAGTATAGGAACATCTTTCAGTTTATATCATATATGACATGGAGAGTTGGGAGCCCGCTACTGAAGGCTTTAACCCGGATATATTTACACGTTGAATACGCTCACAGCTACTTGTAGCACAAGATAGCCGCAGGAGCACCACTGCTTCCAATCCTCGTCGTGAACGCAATCCCAGCGATGTATTCCTCCGTTTCACAAATACCCTTGAACATTCCAAAATGGAAATCTCCACCCAGATCGCCCACCGGCCGATTGTCACCTCTGTCGAACCATCTGGTGCCGCTACCAGTATTACCCAATGGCATCGAAGCCTGCGCACATAGTACTGTGGACATTGTGAATCCTCTGATCGAGTATCCAACGACATAGGAGTTCGAAGGGCATTGAAATTTGGTGTATCCAGCAGCCCAATCTCCACCTAATACGTATTGTTCGTTCCTGACCACTGTCGAAGGGCTACCGCTCGCCCATTGATAGTTCCCTGAATTAACACACAAAGCTCGCGTGGAGCCAGAAGAGATGCCAATCAAGCGAGAGCCATCATTACACACTCCTTTGCGGGCCCCAGGATCCCAGTCTCCGCGTGACAGCTGGACTAGAGATTTGACGAAGTCGCCTGTCTCAAGGTTGAGCATGTGCCAATCCGTTGGTTTGGGAATGGATGGTGTGGGGCCACCATTGGAGTCCACCAAGCTATCCCATGCACTTGCTCTCCAATCGTTTCCATCATAAAGACCATCCCGTTTACCTGTGACTGGATCCCAGTTTAGGAGTGCCCATCCATTGTTATTGGCGGGGCCGAGATATCCGACAAGTGGCCAGATCGCGAAGTCCATGTCGTTGGTGATCATAAACGATATTATGTTAAAAAACCAATTTCGAGACGAGTCCTCGACTTGTCCTCTGCCTTCAACGCCAAATTCGCTAAACTGGAAAGGTAAAGTTATCAGAAAACCTGGGAGTAGTATGAAATATGCATACCCAAACTGGGGTGGTATAATGTTTGTCTTGGTCAAAGGCTACATAGCCTGCTTGGTCACGGAGAGTTTGAAATAACGCTTCCTTTGAGAGGTCACGGTAGCGCGGGTCGCTAGTTTCGCCTAACCCTACAGCTCCAGAATGATTTGGACCCGTGTAGCCGTAGAAATGTGCGGAGTAAACGAGCTTCAGGAGATATCAGATCAAAATATAGGCAACAGTATGTGTGCATACCTTATGAGGAATTGCGAATGTGTGTGACAGTTGCCTTACTGGCTCTAAAACAGGCCGATGATGAGGAAAGCCATCAATAGGAATGCCAGCCCAATTGATTCCTTCGATAATAATCAGTATGTCGGGGTTTGCTTCCAAGAGGATACGATCTCCCAGTCGCTGGCAGGCACGATACCAATCACGATTGTCGTTCAGGCCCCAGTTTGGGTCGTTCAAGAGATCTCGTCGCACCTAGATGTTAGTTGATTAGCATGGAAAACCGGGGAGCAGCCCAGCCTACTTCATTATAGAGATCAGCCCCAACAACCCTTCCGTTACTGCGGTAGCGGGCGACCATGAATAGCCAGTCGGCCATCCAGGCATCATCGGTCTGAGATTCGTTCCATCGCTCGTTGCCATCGTTCACACCACAACACCAGAGAGATTTGTTGGTATGATTGTTAAGGATGACAGCAAACCCTTTATCGGTTAGTGCTTTCACAACAGCATCGTATACACGGAGTGGAGTCAAGCCTCTTAAGTTGGGGTTGGCGGTGACCCAAGAGGCCTGAACAGGATTTGTGTCGTGAATCATCTGGTTTGAGAAGGGTAATCGAATTGTATTGATACGGAGTTCCTCAAAACTATCCAAAACTTGGGAGAGTGGTATATCCTGTAGGCCTAACGGTAAAGTGTGCGAGTTCTCATTCGCATGGTGAGAAGAGTCCTGGTTGACATCACCGTTACCACTGTAAGTACCACTTGCGCCATGCCAGTTGCCAGATTTTAGCCTAAAGCGTAAACCATTAGCATCAACGAGATATCGGCCCCTTGTACTAAGAGGAGGCGTCCAATCACGTAGTCTTGCGTAAGCTGGCGCCAACAGGAGGCTGATAGCAACAAGGTGGGTCTAGTAAATAAATTGTCAGCTGTTATTCACGCTAGAGCGAGGGGGCCATACAAGGATTGTGAATCTGCTCGTCATACTTGAGGGCGCAAGATGGGCCTGAAGTAGGCGCGTGGTAACAGCTAAGACTTGAGAAAGAAGACCAGATTGCCATTGGGATCCTAGTTCGCGAGTCACAGCTGACTGTAGCTTCTGCTGATAGAAGAGTGGTACTTATTTGTTGTCGATATTTAGATATTTATAAATTGTAGATTATCATGATAATTAATAATTATCGTAATGGTGGTACATAGCCGTCCCACTTGGTACTTAACCTAAGCCTTGAATCCGTTCATTGCAGTTCACCTCATATGTTCTCTAAGCTTCCACAGAAGCTGACCGCACCTTTTGGTTTGCTAGGAGATGAAGCAAAACTTGCATTTCCAAGTCAGGCAGGTGGTATCGCAAGACTTGCAACTACAAGGGTATGCATTCCTCTGCAGTCTAAATGTGTCTTAAACAACGAGTAACCTAGTCTCTAGCATATTCCTGAGTCTGACGATTACTGGAATCAGGTACAGTTTTCGATTTTCAAGATTTTGAACTTCATGTTTTACGAACTTCTGGTCACCACAAGTACTTCCTACTATTTGATTCAGCATCGGATGTATTTTCCTTAATCACCCCTCATCACAGTACGTCGTTGACCGGTACCAGCCGGTGAAAGCTCATCTGTCCTAAGTCCGGCGGGCGTTGCTTGATGCGCCTGAAAATGTTGCGACCCTCATTCGAGTCGCTGCAGCGCGTCTCTCCACCCGCCTTGCAGATCACACTTTCCCCACTTCTACTACCGCTTCTGTCGCCGCTTTTGCTTCATCTTTCATGAAGAATGTAGGAGGACCCGAGAAGAATGCTACGAAAGAAGTCCTCAACTGCATCAGGATACTTCAGCGCGTCCTTCCAGTGGTATTTGAGGTTGATGGCGACTCAAATGCGTTCGAGCTGGAAGTTCTATGGAAAAATGAGTTGGAAGGAAACGATAATTCTGGACGTCTGGGACATGGAGGAACCCCTCAGTTTGTGATAGAAGACGAGGATGAAGACGAACGTGAACCTCAAGATCTAGTACATTCGGGGGGCATGAGCCCAAAGGAGAAACAAAGTCAAACCAAGTCAATTCCGTGTCTGGGAGAAAGGCTGTTCAGCTCGATAATGGATCTTCTATTTTGCTGCGGCTTCACATTACCTACCTCGGCTCAAGTTGACCACCATAAAGTCCACTACCTGATATGGTACGTGATCTGTATGCACCCTGCAATTATTGCTGAGTTCCGTAAAGGGAGAAAGGCATTGGATCGACAACGGATCCTGGCCCTAGCTACATGTACGATAGCAACAAGACTGAAGTTCTTCGGTTATTGCTCGTCCTTCTTTCGCGGCAAATTTACGTTCCTCCGTCTTCTCTGTTCTCCAAACCTTCTTTATACAGCTTATATATGGTACAAAAGGTTCCTCGACGGAATGTGCTAACTTTACTCTGCTCATTATTGAATACTGCAATGAATCCTTCCGTGTCTCGCGACACGAGTATCGGAGGAATGGCTGGGAACGTGGCGGGGAGGTTGCCATATAACCACCTTGTATTCAAGAGCGAAGACCAACGGTCCCACCTAGTGGCTATCTCTTTCCAAATTCTATGCGTTTTGTTGGATTTTCAAAGCGGCAGTGCAAAAGACGCAACATCAGAAGCTGGAGACTCTCAGATCTCAGGACCCCTTGTCCGCACAAATGCATTCCGATATTTTCTTATGAAATTAGTAAGCAAGTTATCTTCTCTCAGGTCCAAGCGTGTTGAAGTATTCCAGCATCGCTCTCAAGATTTCGATTTTATTATTGATGGCATCTGGAACATCTTGGAACAGCAAATGTCGGCTCTGAACCATCTCCTACCAGGAGCCAGAAAACCGGTTCCTTACATCAATGAAACTAGTTAGTACTTTTTTTTCACGTTCTGATTCATTTTTGAGTGATAAGTTGATTTAGTCACATTCCTTTGGAAAGTGATGGAGTTAAACAAAGTCAGCTCGCTGTCAAGACACTTATTTCACCTCTTTAACTAGTGCTATCTAGAAATTCCGAGGACATCTCGTACAATCAGAGAAGTCCATGGACATAATGGCTTACCTCCTCCGTTATACTCTCGAAATTAAGGACAAACCGCGTAAGTTTTCAATTACCCTCTATATCTCTCACTTATGTGGAACCTCAAGAGCAACACGGATTTTGTCGAGCATTATCATATATCGTCCAATCGCTATCTGCCGAACCTGGGTTTGGTTCGCAATTAACTCGGCCTGTCAAACCTCAGTTACCCGCGAGATGGAACGCTGCTGGGACGGCTGCAGATTTTATGATTAACGTAAGTTGTTGTTGAGATGAACAAGGTGTGTTCTGACGTGTACAGGCTATCTACGCGATCGTAGCCTCAACCTCGGGTGTCCTGAATGCTACATATCCTGCCCTCCTCATTGCTCTGGCCAATGCGGCTCCTAATTTCAAGGAGATAACTGTGACAGCTTCAACCCACTTGATTCAAATGTTTAAGTCCTTTTCGAACCCACTTTTTCTGCTGGCAGACGAAGGCCATCCCAGGCTGCTGTTCTTCATGTATGTCCCGATGTCCTTGTGTTGAAGTCTCACAGTTGATATGCCCTCAGACTCGAGGTTTTCAACTCTGTCATTCTTCACAACCTGCCACAAAATTCCAACCTGATTTATGGTATTCTTACTGCTGCAAAATATTTTGAAGATCTAGGAACGTTTACGTTGTCCCAGGGCCTACGAGAGATTCGGCAGATTCGACAGGCTCAAGCGGAACAATCGCGAAAGGGAGTGGATGGGAACGTGTCTGGCAAGGCGGTGAGTGTATTAGAGGACAGTCAAAACGTCGGGGTCGAAAAAATGCACTTGGTGGAAAGTGAGGCTAGTGTTTCACATGCGACAAATGACTTCATAGACGACTCGTCTGAGACTCCTCACTACTTGGAGGGGCGTACGGTAGGGCGTGATCCTAGTTCTGAAATACTGGAAGACTCTGCAAGACATGGACCCTTCCTTGTGACGCCGTCGGAGAAGGCTCGAGGGAAGATGAAAGAAAGGCGCTCAGATTCTCTGGACGCCGAGAGTAATAATGACCGTGCAACTGCTGTTGGAATAGGTCGGAACGGTTTCGTTCCGACACAAGAATGGGTATCTTTCCAACGAGTCTTACCCGACCTAGTTTTACTCAATTTCTCTGAAGGTCTCGTCTTGGCAGCGGGGGTAAGTTGCCGTTTGAGTAAACGCAAACGTGGCTCACAGGCTTGAAGGCTACCTCTCGGTTCTATCATGCTTCTTATATCGGAACTCCTACCTCGAGTTCAGGAGCTGCAAGCTACACGACATAAGGCCATTTCTACATCGATCATTGTGGACTTCTTATCGAAGGTATCCCTCCAAAATGTTTTACCAGAAACACCAATTCCAGTTCCAAGGCGTTTTAATGTGAGCAATCGATATCTGCCCACGTAGACGCTCGACCCTAAAAACTGCGCAGTGGTCAGATGCCTCCGTTGTTTGGTTCTCATCCTTGATTTGGGGAGAAATCTACGTACGGGGAATGACGCCTTTGGGAATATGGAACGCGACAAATGTCCGACTTTTTTATGTCAAGCACAGCCCCGCTCAAAACCGCCAAATCTCAGATACGGTTTCGAATGTCGTGGGTGGATTCTTGAGAAGAAACACCGATGCACCAACGCCACGTACTCGCCCATGACCATTATTAGACTTATAGCATCTGGGTCTGGGCAACTTTCGACCAGGACTTTCAGGTCCTGTGGCTGATACGTTACGATCGTGTATCTTGCAGTACATTAGTCACTTAACCCTGTATGTTTGCCACCAAATTGTCGGGATTGTGTGATGACAGCATGCAAACTCTCGGCCGAATGCTTCTTGAAGCAAGATAGCCATGTGCCTAGACTTCTTGACAACGCAGCAAAAAACCTTGCTTAATAAAGGTATTGCATTTTGACCTTATGTATGGGAAGTCATGTCTAATCGGTGGTAGGAAGTCTGCATGCCGCTTGTGATGTTATACTTGTATCTAGCCAAGAACTCGCTAGAAAGTGTGGCTCGTCTGTTAGGGAAGCCCAAGAAATCATCGATGCCTTGTACAGAACAACCAGACCTGTGATTTTAGCCCAGCTTGAGGTTCACAGGACGGAGGGAAGCGAAGTTTGTACTACAGGAGACTCTACGCTGGATCGTTTGTTAGGGGGCGGAATACGACCAGCCATGATTTGGGAGATAGCTGGGGAGAGGTAGATAAGCGTGTCGAATGCAATGACCTTGAGCTGACTGGAATATCCGGATCAAGTGCTGCAGGCAAGACTCAGTTGGCCATCCAGCTTTCTCTATTCGCACAGCTTCCGAAGGAGCAAGGAGGCTTGTCAGGCTCAACATGCTACCTCACCACCTCGTCAAAGTTACCTACTCCACGATTCGTTCAAATTATGCGTGCCCATCCATTGTTGTCTGACTCGGACTGTAGTCTGGACAACGTTCATACCCTCACTACACCGACTGTCTCTCATTTGGTCTATGTGCTGTCTCAAACACTTCCCTCTCTCATCTACGAAAACCAACAGGGAAAGGAGCTCCCATTGAAGCTGGTTATAATAGATGCCCTTGGCGAGCTATTCCATAGGTCGGACAAGAATACGACTACGACTCTGGTAGAACGAGCGAGGGACATTGTCGAGATATCAGCACTTCTTCATAGCGTTGCTCATAAGCATAGGTTGGCGATAGTTGTCCTGAACGAAGTGATTGATACGTTTGATAGACCCTTGGCGCCTGACGGAGGCCACGAGGTTTACTACAATGAGCAGTCTCGGTGGTTTGGGCAGGCGCAGAGTAAGGAAGAAGTCAGCCTCGGACTCGTTTGGGCGAATCAAGTGAACGCGCGAATCTTTCTGAGTCGTACAGACCGCAGACGATACCCTGACGAGGTCGACAGCCGGCCTTCCAAACGAGTCAAAGCCAATCGCGTCTCGGCGACGCCAGCCACTTCTCCACCAGCGAATGATTCGATTGCAATCCGCCGCTTGTCCATAATTTTTAGTCCAGTCTCAAGACCAGCTTCTTGCGACTACATTGTGACGGGGTCTGGTATAATGGTCATAAACTCGTAATTTCTGTCGATGCAGCTGATACAGCTGTAGGAAGAGAAATAAAATAAAAGTACAGAGCATGTAGCATACGAACAGTCCAATATCACGATCCACGGTAATCACTGCTGAGTATCAATCCCAATGTCTACAAAATGCACGACGGGGTAGAAAGGATCGAAACCCAAATCATGCAGTTGAAGACCATTCTGTCCAATCTTCCTTTCCAAAGGTGTTTTCGCCAGAGTAACTCACATACAAAAAATTGTCTTCATCCCTTTGGATACGGAACAGTCAGCATTCACGAATGTGGATTTGGCTCTAGTGTGTTGACCCACTTGTGCTCTTCATAGATTGCACTCATAAGGGCTGCTGTAGGAGGTAGGACTTCGTCAACAAAGATGAAGATTGCTTTCTCCGGTGCTAACTTGATTCGCTTGCGAATCACATAGACAAATTGGCCGACAGTTAAATCCTTAACTAGACATGAGTACATCGCATCTTCAACGTAGGGCTATACTTACGGATGGTACCAGATACTTTTTCTTATCGATTGTCGGAATATCCGTTTTATCCGCTTTTTCACAGATGACCTTGACCGATAATCATAAGTAAGAAGCCTTCCCATGGTACATAGCAATACTGACAGGTATGCGATCCGGATACTTCTGCCTGATGCGCTCGGCCTCTGCCTTGCGTTTTTCTAATATAAGATAACGGGTTAGTTATGGGTGGGTAAACTGCGAAGTGTGACGAACCAAATGGGTGCTCATCTTTGAATTTAGACCTCATTTATCCGAAGTGTAGCGTGAGGATGAAGATTAAAGTAGAATGTAGGAGATGGCTTGGAGAAAGGTGATGGTTGTGGTTGGATATATACAAACTGGCAGGCAAGACACGCCTTTGTCTGACTCAATAGTCGGACAACAACAGTCAACAATTATCATGGTCACCCTAATTTGGAATACTTGGACGACTCTGTGGCTAGAGCAAGACTAGAGATCGTAACTGAAGAGGATAGGGAAAACGGGTATGCCACCTTATAAGCGGGCATGTTCAAGTTGCAGTCACATTTCTATTCTGAACTAGACGCATATATACCTGTTTCTTGTTTCCGCTTTCTATTATAGAACAACTTCGTATAACTATGCCATTGCTGACTTTAATGTGGGATTTAATCGATAACGGAAGCCTTCCTGATGGCGTCGCTTGCGTTGCAGCAAGTCATTGACCAGTCCGTTGGTCGGTCCGCAGTGCGCGGAAGGTCTACTGGGCAGAATTATCTGGTAGGAAAAAATTTAATTTACCAGTCCCATTCTGGTCACTAGAAAAGATTAACCTGTGTCTGGGGTTGTTGGATTGAAAGGCGTGTAGATTTCTAGATTGAGTAGATTTCTACACTGTATTTACTGTGGTCACAACGTATTCCACTGCGTGATGTCACAAGAGTGATGCTCTTGTTCTAGCTTAACTACAGTATTATTACTGTAGCCACAAATATGACTCGGCGCCGTTCTACACGTCAGAACATACGGCTGTCACCTAAAAAATCTCAATCACCCAGTCCTCCTTTCAATGGTCCGCTCGATACAGACACATCGACTCATAATAATGACGAAACCTGTCCAGCATGCTCGACAGAACCCACTAACGCTCGTAATTCTCTCAGCAAAGAAAGCTGGATTCGCTGCGATACCTGTTTGAAATGGTATCACTGGAGATGTGCAGGCAGCGGTGGTGATGTAGACATCATTGATAAATGGTACGCCCAGTTATGTCCTTCAATCGGGAGTGCCTCCAGTCTAATATGCTTAGGCATTGCGAATCTTGTTTGATTGCTAATTCTGGACTGTCTATCACTTTCAAAGCGCCCGCCAGAAAATCGTGCAGGAAGCGCATTCAGCGTGATTATGCAAATTTGAATGCCGGGTTTGAAACGGATCCACAGCGTTGGAAACAATTTTTAGAAAGCAAGGAAATAAAAGATAGCCCATTCCAGAGACGTAACGGCGCTGAAATTGGGATACATTGGCTGGAGGAAGATGACACAGCTATGACGGAACCTGTGATAATAGAGAAAACCGATGGCCTCGGTATGAAAATGCCCTCCGCCAATTTTACGGTAGACAACGTCGTCGAATTAGTGGGCGAAGATACGCCAGTAGAAGTTATAGGTGACCGTCAACGAAAAGCGTGATTTATCTTTGCTAACAGCTCTCAAAGACGTCGCAACTCAGTCCACCTCACCTGGCTGGACATTGGGAAAGTGGAATGACTACTATAAACTCAAGCAAGAGGACCGCGACAAAATATGCAATGTCATTTCCTTAGAGATATCCGGTACCAGACTTGCCGATAAAATTTTGCCGCCACAATTGGTGCGCGACCTAGACTGGGTGGAGAATTATTGGCCGAGCATAAGGAGGGGGGTTCATGTTTATCCCAAGGTTCAGTTGTACTGTTTGATGGGTGTTGCCAATGCATGGACGGCGAGTTGTTCGATTTATCCATAAATTTGTTCTCAACAATGAGTCTAGGACTGGCACATCGATTTTGCCGGATCATCTGTATACTATCACATAATTTACGGTTCAAAAGTAATCTCTCTGCTTTGCGGGCATTGATTATGACTAACCGTTGTAGACTTTCTATTTTATACGACCTAGTCCAAGTAACCTAGCTGCTTATGAGCGCTGGTCAGGCACGGAACTGCAGAATCACTCTTGGCTTGGAGACATGGTCGACGAAGTCTTCAAAGTCGAACTGACTCAAGGCAATACCATGATTATTCCCACAGGTTGGATTCATGCAGTGGTCAGCCTGTCTTCCGTGAGCTCTGGGTTCGAGACTAACGAGTTTGCGAAGCATACTCCCGTTGACTCTTTAGTATTCGGCGGGAATTTCCTCCATTCCTATGATGTCTCCACACGTAAGATGTCGTGAGCATTGAAATTCATTGGCTTACCTTCACCGCAGAACTTCGTGTGCGAAATATTGAAATAGCCACCCAAGTTCCGAAAAAGTTTAGATTCCCTATGTTTACAAAGTATGAATGCTTCTTACCTGTAGTTCATACTACTGGTTAACTGTATGAAATCCAGACTTTGTTGGTACGTCGGAGAGAAGATCCTGCGAGATCTCAAAGCACCTAGTGCCAACCTTTCACCGCGAGTCCTAGAGTCAATGGTTGCTTTGGCTGACTTCCTGGTTGGTGAGGCACGAATTTTGGAGGGAGGTAATGAGAATGCAAAGAAAGAAGTCAAGGAGCAGATACCCGTAGACAAGATCAGGGATGCCCCAGCTTTGGCGAGGGAATTACGTTGGCGATTGCGTGTGGCATGGGGGTACTCTAGTGATGAGGAGAGCGGCCAAATATTTCGCAGAAGCAAAGGTTACGGTGCGAAACGAAAACGTACGGCTTCTCCTTCGCCCATCATGGCGCAGACGAATAAGCTCTTCAAGAATTATACACCAAAAGTGTGGGATGCTCTGGTTGAAAACTTTGCAGATACTCAAACAAGATTTGAAAAGCTCCATCGTCCTGTGGACGAGGAAAATTGGGTTGAAAAGTGGACGAAACTTGGTGCTGTGGGGAGTAGCGATACTGATGAAGGTCAAGATGCTGAGATTAGCAGCCGCACGTATACTACTGTCAAGCTTCGAAGATTGGGGAATGGATTGGAGCGTCATCTTATTAGTCGAGTTGTAGAAAATTGGAGGTGGACATGATTGCTGTAGGATAATTGTTTGATGTTGTAGCATATCTACTACCGATTGTGGTATCTCGTTATGACTTTGTGTCTTTGATTCTTTGCAGCTCTTAGAGATTCTTCCCTAGTCTTTCCTCACCAGACTGATGATGAAGTGTATTATCTCCTCTTATTCCTATCAGATGCTCATCATCATATAGTGTTTCTTTGTGTATAAGGTATAATATAACACCTCAGGCAGGGGGTGTTACGCGAAGGCCTCATAGCATTTGAATACAAAAAAAAATAGGCTGATAATACAAAACAATAAAATGTACAGATGTAGCAAAATAAATACCTTGAGTATACAATAGAGTTTAAGTGCGTGACCTGCCAAAATACATAATCCAACTATGGGGAGTTCTCGTACCGTTAAGCAGCCAATCAGGTTCTTCGGTTAACGGTACGAGAACTCCTCATAGTCAAATTATTTATTTTGGCAGGCCACACACTTATACCCTATTGCATATTCAACATATTTATTTTGCTAAATGTGTATGCCCTATTGTTTTGTATTATCAAGCTATTTTTATTTGTATTCCAATGCTACGGGGCCTTCGCATAACACCCCCTGCCTGAGGTGTAACAGTCTTTCCCCTCACCAGACTTAGGAATGTTTCCTTGTGTATCAGGCCTTCCTCCAACACGTTATGGGTTCTGAGAGTGCCTTACTGCAAGTCAGCAATGAGACTACAACTCATAGAGCTCATCTGAGCATCATGTC
>JABCKL010008421.1:8136-43055 GCA_018851305.1 Calocybe cyanea
GTGCAACCTTTTCGCTTTCAACTAATCGATCCTATCCTTTTCGGACTGATCCATTTTCGTAACTTCTACCATACTGTAACTCATCAAAGGCGTATCTAAAATTTGTCGGAATACGAAACATGGCCGCTTTCTTTAAGGCCCAAACGCCTGTCAAGTCTGAGCTATGGTCTTGAGCCTGAGCCCGATCGAGAAGAATGCTGCAGCTTACACGTATCACAAAACACGGACAGAGTTGTTAATTGTTACTAAGGAACTTCAGAATAGACGAAGTATTATGGCAGCTGAAAGTTATACCTAAACTGCGGTCGCGCGCTAGAGCTGGCCACGAGAGCCATTCGTAAACACATCAACCGCTGATGAACGAGCTTTGGAGAGGGGTGGGAAACGTAGATAAAATAATGCAGGTAGTGGTATGTTCTTCAAACAAGAGTTAGTCCACGGTAAAGAAATGTAGATATCCGGATGTTTTCCTCGAAGCTAGAGAGATGGTCATTTTGTTACTTAAGCGAGACTCGCTAGAAGAGTGTTGATATCACCAATGGTATCGGCATTAGACTGGTTGCTCTGCGAGTTCCTGAAGCGCGGAGGAGAAAGTATGTTCCCATTCACAATCGGCCTGTCGTCCGTGAGGTAGTTGCTGGGTAATGACTCTCCAATAGACCGTGCGGTGGGGCGGACATTGGAGTCTTCATTCCAGCAAGATACCATAAGTGACCACAACGACTCCGTCAGGCCCCAAGAAAGCCATGAAATGTTTGCATCAGGGGGTCGCGAGGGTCGAGCACCACCGTTTACTCTAAGCATGATGACCGAATCTCGTGCTAGCTCAAAAAATGGAAGGTTTCCGGTAAAGATCTGCAATTAACACGGTAGATAAAAGCGACACGCTTGAAAAGGTTTACAAAGAAGTACACACCTCGTACATGACACAGCCAAGGGCATAAATGTCACTAGCTTTGCTGTTATGCACCACATGGTCGTCTTCTATGTTGAACAGCTCGGGGGCTTGCCATCTGGTGGATCCACCTTTTGATGCTGCTGATGAATGAGATGTCCAATGCAATATTTCCGTGTCGGTAATGGCCGATAATCCAAAATCTGCGAGACAGGCGTGATGCGAAGCATTGACGAGGACGTTCACCTAGAATTTCGTCAGTCAGTTATACGTATGATCGGTTGCACCATCCCTGACCCCTTTGATGTCTCCATGTACGATATCGTGATCATGAAGGTATGTTAAACCAGATACTATATCTGTCACCTATGAGGCGGGATAGTGTCAATGAGGTGTCGATATCACGTAACAGATATCATACTAGGAGCGTTCGATTGACGTTGGGATGATTTTTCAAAAACGCATTGACATCGCCGTACTCCATCCAGGGAGATACAAGACAGAGCCGGGTATTATACCGATATAATCCATATATTGGTAGCAGATTGGGATGCAACAGTTGGCCCCAGAGAACCGCTTCTGCAGAGAATTGCTGAAGCCCATCAATAGATCATCAACTAAGGTTATCAATTAAGTACCTTGAGGAATGAGTCCACGTGGGATGTTTGGTATAACCGGATGACCTTCAAACAGACAGTCTGGTCCAAGAAACGTCCCTTGTAGATATCGGCGAAACTGCCATATGCAACGGGATGATCGCCGAGTAGTTCAACGTCCGTCAATTCATAACATATTGGATACAATCCAACTCGTTTCGACAGTCGCTGAGTAGCAACAATAAGCTGACGCCGGAAGTCGGAGCTAATTTGGGGCATATCTAACATCTACCCACTTTATTAGCAAAGTTGAGGATCGTAATAAGTAAATCAGCTAACAGTCTGGAAAGCATCAAGAAGTTTCTGAGCGTCTGGTTCATGACATCGTAGAAGTCGTTTGTACTGTTCGACGTTCTTGAATATATTAGAAAGTTGGTTGACAACTGCGCTGAAAATTTACCAACAAAGGACAGGTAAGAGGTTTCTTGCGGAAAATATTCCCACTTACCTCATTTCAAGTGATGAGCCTTTTTCTGGAGTCAACTTCGAGCCATGGCCATGAGCAAACGTGGAATCAGCAAGCCATTCATCACCATCCACTAGTTTGGACTAATTTGGAGGAGTGTGTGAGTGGATATAAAAATAGTATGGAAAGCTAACCTGTTCGCTTCTCGTATTGGAGCCGTTGTTCGTCGCTCGTATCACAATGTTATCGTCAATCGAGGCCATTATTGAGCAATCACCCCCTGCCGAGCTTACATTGCGATTATTGTCATCTGATAACCCTTCATTCGGCTTGCGTGGCCCAAAACTGCGTGTATCGTGTTGCGCTAAAGTAAGAGCTGCCGAAGGGGTTACAACGTGGTTGTGAACCATTCTGATAGCCAGCTTATGCGAGCGTCAATTCGTGCGGATCTTTTGGAACAGCAACAAACGTACACCTGGGGCAACTTCAGGGGGTCCTTGAACAAGGTCGTAATGGGAGCCGCTGCAGGAGACAGCCAGTCAAGCCAACAACAGTCGTGCTGACTTGGAACACACCTTGGTCTGCTGCCAAAATTTATAACGTCCGACATACGGCGACTTGTCATCGTCGAGCCTGATGACGATTTATTTTTCAATAAATCCGTGAACTGATCCCAAATGGGTCCATCGGCTGCAATGGGTATTGTTATATCTTGGTTCACTCCGTAAATCTAAGATCGATAATGCTATGAACTTCTTGTCAGAGGTAAGAAAGACTCATACTCGCCTGTTCTTTGGTCGCTTCTAATAAGGTGAGGGCGTCGACTATAGCAAGCAAACGACCATCTCCTTCGACAAGAGGAAGGTGAAGATACATCCCATCTGATACACGTTTCTTGGTTAGTCTACAGGAAAAAGAAAAGGCCGATGCACACTAAACATCATCTTGACGGCATCGTATACACTGGTCGTCGAAGAAGCAACATCGGGTTGTGGAGTCATGACCGTGGCTACGCTGCAGCTCTCGGCATCCAGTCCGGATCCCAAAACACGCAGCACGATATCCACAGGTGTTAGGATCCCAGAGATACGTAGAGGTTGAAAGCCTGACGAAGTTGAAGTAGCCTGCGCATCACGCCTGATACAAGCTATTGTGGTACCCTTGCCCTTCATCAATTGCGCTGCTTCATGCACCGATAGTTTCGGATCAACGACAAGGGGTTCGACACCATGGCTCGCTATGCTCAGCAGATCGGGAAGTACCGTCTTTTGGTATAACGATTTTACCCACGTGAGGAGATCTGGATTTGAATCATCGGGACCGAGCTCAGTTTCCAGACTGACCATGGCGCTCAAGAGTTGTTCCGAGGCGGCAGATTTGCGCTGAGCGTAGCTGATGGTTTCATGGAAGACTTTCATAAAGTCAACCACACCAACTATGACTCCGTCTTCGCTCATTACCGGCTATAAAAAAAGTCCTCAGATACAAGATTCAATGAGTATAACACCGTCATACCAGGTGCTTGATCCTGTGTGTAAGCATTAGCTCCAGGCTATGAATCATGCTCGTTGATTCAGCAGCTATCACCGGATCAAACGTCATTATCTGACGAAGAGGAGTTATATGTGGGTCAAGCCCATCTGCGACTACCTGTAACGTAGCTCAAAACACCTTGCAGCAAGACAGACATACGGAGACTTACGCGATAGGCCAAATCTTGACAAGTTATGATTCCAGTCACATGTCCATCGTCTCCAAGTGTCAAGATACATCCAATCCTTCTGGCAGACCATAGCTCACAAACGCTCATGACCGTCCCGTTCTCAGGTATCATTAACACAGGCGCAGGCCTCAAGGCGGCTAGTGTTCCGTGATTGGCAGGCTTTCTCCAAAGTTCTGAATCCAGTTTCCTGACTACGGCCTGCAAAGAGTAAGACGTCCGAGCAGCGGGATAGAATTAGTCACTGACTTCGTCCCTTTCCATTTTTTCATCGGTCATCTCTCTTCTGGCTGAGGCTAGTCGAGTCTTATGTATATGGGTGACCGTCTAGCAGCGGTTACAACTTGAAATGGTTGGGAAGCTGGGAACATATACTTGAGAAGTGATGAGGATTAGACCTATGCATGTCACGTTGTATAGCCATGTATAGCCTGGCGTTTAGGCGGGGCACGTAAATGGCACGCGTCAAATTACGGAAGAGATCAAAAAGGCATTGACATACAAGATCACATGGCCAGACGGTCCCCAAAACCCTTCAAATATCCCGGAGGAGACTCTTCCTCTAGCCGAGGAATGGAAGCCAACTGCAGGTAGATCATTCAATAGAAGTAATTGGCAACCAATCGGGATAGGTAAAACTATCGAACTTGAAGGCATGTACAATACTGAGTCAACCAGGAGACAACGTTCAGTCGATGCAAAGTGTGTTGTTGATGGACTTGCATGCATACTGCTCGTTCAAGGGAATTGACAAGGGGCGGCCTCCTTCAAGTGATCTTTCGTTCAAAAATGCCGAATCTAAGTAGCGACTACGGTCAAATTTATATTATTGCCGAGCGCTCGAGTTGAAAAATTCCAGACGAACCTATGACTGTAAAAGGTCTGAAAGTAACTGTGATCAGTCGCATGCAGAGGAATATTATTATGCACTTTGCATTATTTTTATTTTTATTTCTCACGCGGCTTCAACGTTCAACTCTGAACAGCACAATCTCTTTTACATCTGCTCTAGCTGCAGGCTACCTGTGGCCTAAGATGTACTCTTTCAATTCCAAAGGCTTCGCAAATAGCGATCCTACGTTTCGATCCGTTCCGTGTTTGACTTGTCCAAAGGGATGTCTGTGTCTGGACACCAAGTACAATTTCGTCATACGTAAGGACACCTGGATGAAAGGGCTCTTCTGACCATGGTAGCAAAGCGCCATAGTTAGGATAGAGGGAGGAGAAATCGCAGTTTTCAGTGGTTCACGAAGCATTTTGTCGAGTCAAGCGGTTGGACCTTCTAGCTGAGTACGCTACTACAGTACTCCCGTATAAGCATCGAACTTTATTGTTCACTAAGATCTGGATGCTTTCAGCACCAAGACTATTGTGCCCATCACGCTGAATCTAGTCGATTATAAACCAAAATTGACTGCGCGCTGTGACTTCTTTTACCTAACATGACGGCTGCCTCGAGGATGAGCTTCTCATAGGCAATCACCTCGGCCAAAGCTTCTTTGGATGGTACCACCATGGTGCCACCTGCAGACCAAAGCTCTGCACCTCCAGAGTACACCTCCCAACGTAGCGCAACTCCGCCTACACATCTGCCAGAGACTCGCTCGAATGGATCAACGGAAGACCTAGTGTCTGCACAAAGTCACCCTGCATCTTCGCCCTCCCCTGACAGCCCTGCTCCAAGAATATCCGATGTTAATTGTCTGGACACACCATCTGCACTTCCAAGTCGTCCAAGCATGCCACGTCAGAGGTATTCATCTCTACCTTGCAGTAGCAGCTCCGTTACCTTCCCACCCCAGCTACGTTATCGATATGCTCCTGGGACCTCGATTACTACCGCAGACCCATCCGATCTTCCTCCAGAGCCGCAATCATCATCTATTCCTCAAAGAAAGCTGTCTCAATCTTGTCACAAGCTCAATCCTACAAACTACATCTCCCTTTCTCGCAAAAGTACACCTCACAAACGCTTCCTTTCCTTATATCAAACAAGTGCTTCGATTAAAGGAAACTTCACCGTCAATCCTTATCTCCATATACCCGCTGCCCTTCTCTCGCCTGCATCTCCCAATACAAGAGAAGATCAGAATCGCAAAAACTTGAAATTTGAAGTAGAAAATGGTGGTATCAACGTTAATATCTTTCTCGTTGGAGAGCCTAGTTCCAGTGAATCAGCCAACAATGCCGTGCGGACAACTATTGACCTTAAAATACGAGGGAACGAGGTCACCACTTTTCCTCTTATTGCTAAAATAGTAAGTTGTCAAGTATGGTAGCCTCGGACATGCGAATACGGGGCTACCAAGAACGACCATTCAGCTTGCTGACTTGCAACCCTACTCGCTGTTTTGATAGCATACGCCGATGCTCCTCCGCCCTCCGTTTCATCTAAGCGCAGCAGGCATTGACGGATATCACGCGCTCCATTTGCCATCATCGTTTCATGGGCTCGTCACGATCAAAATCGCAGCTGGGAATCTCGATTCGCATATTTCGCTTTCGACGGGGTTCACTAGCAGTTCTATGATACTGAGCGAGACGGCGACTGCACGCAGCTATTTTGTGGGGGAACTCGGTGGGTGGGCGAGAGATAAGCAAGGATGGGAGGGTGATAGAGTAGATTTTGCTGTTGCTCGAGGAATGGTACGGTTACAAATTTTGGGAGAGCGGGAAACGGACATGTTCAGAAGGATGAAGTGGAAGATTGGACTGTAGCTACTTTATTTAGATGGTTTACATTATTGTCTAATCCATTTCCCAGATGGAACGTAATGAGAATATGAATGATTTGCTACTACCATAGTTAGGATCCCCTATCGAAGTTGAAGCTTGATGCACGGATGACAGATTAGCAGTGTTAAGTTTGATTGCATGCTGCTCAAAACTATGGAAGCAGGTAAACAGATCATATCGAAGGCAAGCTTGTACATTCAAAACGACGTTGATAAGCGCCCGAGAACGAAGAACCTTGATTATGGTAGTTCTCAAATGTCAAATAGGCCCTGTCGATTTGCCACTCGTTCGCTGTCACAGGGGCTGGATGCTGCAGTAATAAACATACCATAGACCCTCTCAAAGGTATATGTGACTGTTTCCTGGATCTGAAAACAGTTAGTTCGGGCTTGAGTTTTATAATACAAACACCGAAGCCTGATGGACTTGAAAAATGCTGCCACTGGGTCACACGTCCACAAGATAGAGTTCTCCCGAGTTTTCGTCTGACGGCAAGCGGCACTGCCACTTCGGCTGCATCGCATCTTAAAGATAGGGGCTACGTGCTACGACGAGGGTCTCGGTATAAAGTCCTATCAAGTTGTATCAGCTAAAGGCAGAGCCATCGAATGTTTAGATTGATGTGCAGAGTACAACACCGCCCAGTGCCAACAGAAAAAAAAAAGGTTGATCGATCTCAGGAAAGCGACCCTATTACAGCGACTCAATTGAGGAGGCTGTTTCCACGACCAAGGTTCTTTTTCGCATTATGGCAGGCTATAACCATGCTGTCTCTACTTCAAGTCTAATTTGCTGATGACCAAGAATACAAGAGAAAGATTAAGATGATATGGATCTGTTTCTCATGAGTGCCTTCGCCGAGTCCCGGTGTCCAGTTTGGGCTGACCTTCGGCACAATCATCATGGGGCTACTGTCGTCGCTCATTGTTTGAGCCGCAGTACGTACGTGCCGAGACATGACCAAGTTCTGACCAGAATCCAGCCAATTTTCGCATTTAAAATCTTTTTCAACGAGAAATCGTTTAATGTACTGTACGATGGTGGAAGTGTAGTGGAGCGACATGTGGCTTACATAATATATATTGAGCAAACAACTCACACGTGTCAAAATATGAAGTTGTTTTCTCCGATTTTCTTGCGAGTGGCGAGTCGCGCTCAAAGCTGAAGCTGAAGCATTGTCTCTGAGGATCTCATAAAGACAGTCAAGTTCTCATTCGGATGTACACTGAGATGATCTAGTAGCCTTGGTAGCTTAAGTGTCTCTGGACCTCGTCCCAGCTGCAGGCACGCCATCGGGAGGGTTTTCAGGAGCATCCGCCTCGTCCTGTGTGTCTTTCTCCTCAGCCTTTTTCGCGCACCCGCTCTCTTTCTCGGTATCAGCATGAGATCTCATTTCCTCGTCTTCTGATGTCTTCTTGTTACCAGTTGCCTTCTTCGTGTTTCGACCGCGTTTCTTCGGCTCGTCAGCCTCTTTTGTCTGGGCTCCCTTCCCACTCGCCTTACGCGTTTTCTTCTTCTTGCCCTTCTCTGGGTCGCCAGTAAATGTCGAATCCCCATCTTCCTCTGCGCGCTTGCGCTTATCGCCAGTGTCAGGCATAGCATCGGTTTTTGGACTAGGCTCTTTCTCCTGGTGTTTATCGGAATCGTCAGCCGTACCGTTATCCGCGTGACCCTTATCCTCAGGCTGAGCAGATGTTGAAGAATTCTTGTCGTCATTTCCGTTGGTGGAGCCTTCTTTGTTCAGCTCACTAGCCCGTTTGACAACGTCGTTCCCTTGGCGTTCAACGTGGACGGCGGGATTGGAAGGACTGGCATTCTTGTGAACCAACTTCCCTTTCGATTCTATCTCGAGTTTTCCCTCTGTCTTAACTTCTGCGACGGTCCCAGACGGATGCGAGGTACCCCAATTCCATGATACTATCACCTCCTTTGGTCAACGTGCTGGATGGAGCAAAAACATTCCATGTGCTTACCTTCATCACCTTCTTTAAAATCGGTGGATGCCATGATTGTAGTAGATGATGGTTGATGGTTAATGGTAAGAGTGAAATTGCGGCTGACATGATTCAAGCGTGGATCATAAACATTATTAGGGGGCCGTCTAGCCGTCTAAGACATTATATGTTTTTTTTGCATGATGATGACGTCAGCATTTTGGATGCCCCGCCCGATCAGGGCTGCGGATTTGAGGCGTTCCTCGCAATGACAGTCGGCGCGTCAGCTATGCTGGCTTGGCCGTGATGCTCCGTAAATCAATGTATTTCCCAGGGCCCAAGGAACCTCCACAGGATTGCTGTACCTGACATTCAGACCTCAGGTTTACGCCGATCTGCATTTGCATATTGGAAATTCGCCTTTGTCTTCCTTTGCATCCCCCTCGAGGTAGGAGTTTAAGAGCTGTCTGCTCACTGGACCCTGCTGATCTCATTGTAGGGCTATTTTTATGACTATAGCCGGAGTCCCGCGAAGGACATCGGTACACTCATGAAGCCGCCTGACAGCTTAAATGATTCGCGAGCAATTAGGAAACCCGATAACATAGAAGTTATCCTTGATGCCGTTCGGATGATCTCCATCAAAAGTAAACATACGCCAACTCTCTGTGATATAGCCGCTCTTTCTCATCACTTCTCTCTTCTGCTCCCACTAGACAGCAATTGTACAGCGTAACTCGGATCTCTCTTCACGTTTACGCTTAGGACGAGGTCGAACGAACAAGCGTCGATCAAGGCATTATGGCTGCGCCAGCTGCCAAACAGCCTGACTTGCGGAAGAAATTGGCACAGAAGGACGAGGTCTTTTTCCCACGAACGTTAATGCTGCCGCTTAAGTTGCTGATCATCGTTGTCTCCCTAGGCCCTTCGCAAGAAGCTTGAAGCAGACTTGGCGAAGAAGCGTGCAATAGCGAATAATCAAGGTCAGGCTACCGTCCGGAGGGGGAACCTAGCAGCGGTGAAGGGAACGTTGGGCGCTCTCAAGCCGGCGCCTGTTTTGACAGTGCCGGAAGCGGCCTCCGTGACCGACGCCTGTCAACTGTGTGCTACGAAAAAGACCGACTGCGCCTTGATTATTGATGATGACCGCCTGATTGGAATCGTTACTTCTCAAGATTTGACTTACCGCGTCAGTAGATACTTTGTTGTGCGCTTCAGGGGTTCAGAGTATTGATTGTAAATACAGGTCATCGCCGAAGGACACGATCCCCGTACCACTCTTATCCGCCATGTCATGACCCTTGATCCAGTGGCGTGTCCTGAGTCGTGCAGTGTCTCCCATGGCCTGGACCTTATGATCTCCAAGAAGATTAACCATCTTGTACGCCCCATCTCGATACATTCTAGACGTTAACCTCTGATAATGATACTTCCTATTCTCAGCCTATCACAAATGAAGACGGAAAAGTGGTCGGCGTCGTTGACTTTATGAAAGTTTTTTTCGAGATCCTTAGTCATGCTTTCCGCAAAGCTTCTGCCTCGAACCAACTACTAAGTGCTATGACTGGGGTCCAAACTGAGCTTGGTACAGACGGGTCGAACGCAGAGCTACTCTCATGGGCACATTCGTTACGACAAAAGACGGCGCTACCTGATTTACCGAGCATCATGAGCACTCACACCCAGCCAGTTACTGTTAGCCCCAAAGCGTCTGTACGCGAGGCGGCCCAGTTGATGAAAACAAATTATATCACGGCGGTCTGCATAATGGACGATGCACCTCCTGGACCTGCCAGTCTATCCCGTCAAGCACCACGTCTCTCAGGAATCTTCACTACCAAGGATGTCGTCTTGCGTGTCATTGCAGCTGCACAAGACGCTGCGAGGTGTAGCGTAGTCAGAGTCATGACGCCGCAGCCCGATAAAGCTCGTCTAACATTAGACATCTACGACGCAGCTAAGATGATGCATGGTGGGTGTTTTCGTCCTCCGTCATGGTCATTTCTAACTGGCGGAATTTAAAAGGTGGAAATTACTTTCATCTTCCTGTCGTCGAAGATGATGATCGTTTAGTCGCTGTTTTTGATATTCAAACTTTAGCGGAAGCTACCCAGGAGCAGGTACGTCATAGGCTCCTTCGTTCAATACTCGTACCTGACGCTCGCATAGGTCAAAGGGGCAAATCAGGGTATCTCAATGCCAGATGCGGCCAAGGGACCAATGTGGGGTCGCTTCTTCGACTCGATCGGCAGTACATCGGCTCTTTCTGCTCTCCCCGGAACTACTCTATTGTTCGGTTCTCCACCTAGAGACCCGAACGATCAGCTACCACCGCCTGGGCCTGAAGGTGACCAGTCACTTGACAGTGACCTGCATCCTGGCGACTCAATCTCCGTTGTCGATGAAGCCTCTGCATCAGGGGCAAATAGTGCTGGTCGAGCTACCAACAAGGGCGCAAACAACCCTCAGGACCCAATCCCTCCCGTGGCTGGTCCATCTACCTCCACTGAGCAAGAGAGTTTCACCTTCAAGTTTCGTACACCAGCGGGGTTGAATTATCGATTGTTTGCACGCCAAGATGACTATAATGGTCTCAAAATACTGATTGGAGAAAAATTGGCAACAGACCCTATGTTTGATACGGACCCAAACAATACAACCGGCGTCGTTCCGGACCCTAACGATTTTAAATTTTCATACACCGACGACGACGAAGATGCAGTCCTCATTGATTCCGACAGAGACGTTCTCGACGCCGTCAATATGGCTCGCAAAGCATCGAGCGACCGTGTTATGTTGATTATACACCCGGGGAAGAGTTGGACCACACCCGTCGCGGGTGCCGAAAAGGAAAAGTCCGAAAAGCCTGCTGCAGTACCCGAACCTCCTCCACCGACCGAGAGTAAGCCTGAAGTGCCTGTTCTCGCTCCCGTTCCCGTTCCCGTTCCCGCCGCTGCCGAACCCAATAAGGTGGTCGCCGAGGTAGACCACGACGCACCACCAATGTATACTGAACGCGAGGCATCATCTTCAAATCCACCTCTTGCTTCCGCGGCTCGTGGTGGCCACGGGATGTCTCCTAATGCAGCGTCGAAACTGGAGGAAATATTGCGGGGATCACTAGGAAACGACAATTTTCTACCACTTCGGACAGCTCCGGATATTCTCGCTCATCCAGGTTCATCAGGCAAAGGAGTCCCCCCTCTCCTAGAACTCCCCACGCCAAAGTTGGGGAAGGGTTCCAAAACGGCGATGGCGTCCACGGATGAAAAGAAAGGTCGTCTTCGCGATGAAGGAGTGACGACCGACAATGTGAAAACCCTGGGGGCTTATTTCGCTCTGGTTTTCTCGGACACCTATCAGTATAAGCGGCTAGCAAAGAGCCGTGGCAAGGACGCTCAAAAGCTTCTCGACACATTCCAAACGGTAAGTGCTATATCTTCTATCCTGTGCATTTATAACTAGTTAAATGCGTAGCTGCTCGACATCCCCGGTCTGGATGCAGCTTTTCGGCGCAATCTTCTGGTCGCTACTCAGAGGCTGTCGAGAGACTCTGGTTTGTACCCGTCGTGTTACACCTTACAGGATATTGCATCTATCGACAAAAATCCTGTCGCCGCTGGAGGCTTTGCCGATATCCATAAAGGACGGCTTGTGGACCAAACCGTCTGCCTTAAAATTATCCGCGTCTACCAATCGTCCGAGGTTGACACCTTACTTAAGGTAGTGATGGTTATCAATGTCAGTTGTTCACGACATCGCTCACATTACAACAGCGCCTTGCACCGGAAGCAATACTGTGGGGCCAGCTATCCCATCCCAACCTACTTCCCATATATGGACTTTATCAATATGATAAACGCCTTTGCCTCGTTTCTCCGTGGATGAATAATGGTAACATAAATGAATATTTACACGATCATCCGGGCGTGAACAGAACACTACTTGTGATATCATTTTCTCCTTTTCGCGATAGCATTAATTCAAGAACACTCAGGTATCGGACATCGCCTCTGGGATCGCTTACCTCCACGGGCATGAAATAGTTCATGGGGATCTCAAAGGGGTGATTCTCTAAAGTCTCTCAGCGCAATCCTCTGCTCACCTCTGACTCATAGGCAAATATCCTTGTCGATAGCTGTGGCCGCGCTCGCCTTGCTGACTTCGGAATATCGGCTATATCTGATTCCAGCATTTTGCCCTGGTCTTCTCATTCTGTGGTCGGATCTCAAGGAGGTTCAACTCGATGGCAGGCTCCTGAGCTATTCAACATCGAATCTGACACCGTCGTCCATAACACGATGGCAAGCGATGTTTACTCGTATGCATGCGTAGTATACGAGGTAAATACCTATTTATTCAACGAATTCACCCTTCTTTATCTACGAAATCATTTCAGGTCTTTTCCGGCAACGCCCCCTTTAGTGAGATCCCTCGCGAGCCGACTGTTATCATCAAGATCAGAGCCGGTGACCACCCCTCTCGACCTAGCCCTCAGAGCCTTCCTTGGAGTGCTTGGGGGCTGACAGAGGCCATCTGGTCACTTATGGAAGCTTGTTGGAATGCAAAACCGGAGAAGCGCCCAGATATTCGTAGCATAATTTCCGACCACCAATTTGAAACCCTAGAAGATGACAGGTCCCGGAACGTGGATGATATACTATTCCCGGCCAATTTCCGCGACTCAGTCGGCGCTAGAGCTGCGTTACCTTCAGTGAATGACATTGAAGCGATAATGGACGCGGTGAACATGGAGACCGAGACGCCTCTTGCGTCACCGCCTTTACCATCTGTTGGTACGTGGGATGTTGATCAACACGCACTCAAATAATAACCATATAAAACAGTGGCAATCGCTACCAACTAGGAGTAAAGCTGGATTCATGGAAAACCTTAACGTATCTCCTATGTCATTGTTTTTATCATATCTCCTAAAGATATTACCTTCACTGATCTCTATTGTCGAAATATGCATCCCCATCTTCTCGCATGAAGTTTCATGCACGCATGTATTTATCATCAAACTACTCATCTGATTGTGCTACATTTTTTGCCTATGAAGCGAAGTTTGAATCCCTCACTTGGAGTGTCGTACCGATACGAGCAGAAAAGGTCCTGGTTTGCAAAAGCATTCTTGGTCCGATCAAAACACCAAAGTTCCGATAACCGTATTTATGATTTTGCCGAGGCTGAAGTATAGCATTTTGCGGTGGAAGAGAAAAAGTCAATGAATTAACGAAAGCTGGAAGTAACCATTATTGTTAGATGACATATAGACAAGTGACTTGGGTTCGGCAACCCCCTCCGGTTGCTCGGACTTTAGCATTCACGACATTATGTCCGAAGACGACGACCTCTCTTCACCTGGAAACTATACACTACAAGTTTTGGCTATGCCAGAATTGCTCAATCTAATCCTCACATTCCTAGACGGTTATGGGAACGACGTCGCATCTTGTGTTACAGTATGCAGGCAGTGGTCGGAGATCTACTCTGGAATGATGTTTACAATATTGTCAAGCTCTTACGTATCCTTGCACCAATGAAAATGTGCCTGGCGGTTTCGTAAGCTTTTATGTCTTTATTAAAAGTATATACATATAATGCCGACTTTGATCGCTTCTTTTACAAATTTCTTCGAGAACTACAACTCGATGACTGGAAACGATTCGGCCGCTACCGCTACCGAGTCAAGTTTTTATCTTATGAAGCTCATTCCGCCGAAACTATTCATGAGGGTGTATTTGACGAGATCGCCAGATGCCGCACGAGCTTGAGCATACTGCCGAATACGCACACCTTGATCTGGAACGGATCACTCGATTCATGCACAATATTCATGCATAAGGACATCAACATACTCGCCGTCAAGCTTCAGGAAGGTGCCCTTGATACCAAATCTTTTTTTCAAGACGTGTGCGGAAGAATGCACAACCGAACCAACCTTGAACGGCGTTTCAATTTTCCAATCAGTCTCATCGAGTCCGATGTCATCAATCTTCTGCTCAAATTGAGCAACCTTAAGAAGCTCGCAATTCCCCGTTTCTGCTTTACATCAGCAATCGCCGAAGCCGCTTCCCGCAGTCTATCGATTACATCTTTGAGGCCGTATCATGGGAAGGGAGACCCCAAGGACGTAGCCGACTTCAACCCTTCACTGCAGCAAGGGTCTTTCCAGTCACTCACTCAACTTGAGTTGTTTGCATCCTTTTGTTGTGCAGCAGCAGTCCTCGTCAATCCTTTTGCGCCAGCAACTTTGACTAGCCTGTTAATCAGTCGCTTTCCAAATTTGGAATCATCCAAAGCTATCCTCAATCTCACCACTGTGATTGCCAGGAGCTGCCAAATGCTTCAACGGCTATCATTAGCATCCCACATCACCTGGGATAGGCTTGTCACCGAGCCTTACCGAGAAGAAAATTGTATAACAATCGACCATCTTCGACCCCTTCTCAAACTAGCGGTCCTCGAGTCGTTTGAGATCTCCCATCATTATCCAGTACAGCTCCAGCTTGTCGATATCGAAGAGATTGCTATGGCCTGGCCCAGAGCGGAATCAATACGCCTAAACTGTCAGCCAATCTATAAATATCACTCTGGTTTGACTCTCAGCGCTCTCCTCCCGTTTGCGCGTTATTGCCCCAAGCTCCGAAGACTTGAATTGTTTCTCGACGCCACTACCATTGATCTCGAGCCCCCAGCTACGTATTCAGATTATCCGTGCTTTACCGCGCTTACTCATCTTGCGGCTGGGGCCTCAATGATTGAGCATGAGACCTCCGTCGCACAATTCCTGAGCCGCATCTGTCGACCGAGCTGTGGCATTGTCGCAAGCTCAGTGCGCTGGGAAAGTTCAGCTTTTGAAGAGGATATTCTGGATACACTGAAGTCAAGGCGTAAAAGATGGGGGACGGTTAGCGAGTGGCTTCCTGTGTTATTGGAGTGCAGGCAAGAGGAAAGGGAACGAGCTGAACGGATGAAACGAGAGGATCAGACAACTCGGACAGGAGCGTCAATACACTAGCAATTTCTTTTGCTCTCGTCGGTCGCTTGCTTTTCCGTTACCAGCCCTCCCTGCAATCCAAATCTCGAAAATGTCTTCAGAAATTGGTATCGAAGCGATTTCAGATATTCTCCAACATTAAAAGTTTCCACGAGTCTCAAAATTGATGTTCGCTGGTTGTCAAAAATCAAGCTACTTTCCCCCACAGCTTGCCATATGACTCCTGGTTAAGGGTCGCTGGAGAAACTAAAACTGCAGGAGCCCGGCCCATGAAAAGAAGTGAGCCTGACACATCTCCTCATTTTTCTTTTTGACACACTGGCTGTTTGGAGTACGAGATGAAGAGAAAAAAGCTTTTAGACATTTGTTGATGGTCGGACTCATATTGATCAGAAACCGGAGTCCACTAGTAAACGGAGCATTAGTACGCTATATAGGGCCAGATCGAGACGAGCCGCGAGGTCTTGAAGCCTTGAGGTCCGATGGCTCCATTCATAAAATCAGAAAGGCTAGAGGGCTAGCCTCTTCGAAGTTCGCACGGATATCATTACGGTTTGATCATATGCTATTTATCGAGAATATATAAGCAAACCCCGTTCATCATGGTCGCCGCCCGCCTTTCTCATGCATCAATGAATAATGGTCTTTCGGAGATCTGGCCAAGGTTACAAGGCAAGACTAGAGAAGAGAGGGAGGCAAAACAAAAGGTTGCTATAAGCGCTTCCTTGTATTTTGCCTCTAATATGCCAAAAATTAAATCTTCCGCTATGTATTCTAGGATTACGTTGCAATGGAAGGAAGCACAGACTTATGCCGATAAAAGGTCCAATTTGCGGGGCCCTGCAACACCTGTCACCTCAAAGTCCCATCCTTTGAGCTTCCTGCAAAAAACTTAACTAGATCGAAAGCTGTATGGCTAGGGAGAGTGTTCTGAGAGAGAGGTAGTTCTCACACTGACGTCTTTCCGGGCCTCCTGGCAGCTGCCCGATGACCCTTGCCTCCCCGTCATACTCGGTGGTCTGAGAAACCCAAAATGTCACATTACAACCATTACAACTGATTATTTACTGTAAAAAATGCATCAATCCTATAGCATGCATACAAGCCTTACACGACGTCGCTTGCAAGTCCAGAAGAAGTTATTCCCATCTCGTGCTTGAGCTCGCCACTTATCTTAGCCGGTGACTCTTTATTAGTGTATACACGCAGGCCAAGGTGAATAACATTGGATTCGGGACAAAGCTTGTCGTTTCCAATCTTGCTAGGCGTCATTCCCGTCTTCCTTTCTTCGACTTTTTCATTCTTGTTTTTGTTGTCGTTGTCATCATTGTCGCCTTTATCCTTGCCCGTTGTCGTTGCTGCCGCCGATGCAGCTGTTTCTCCATCTTTCAAATTTATATCTCCTGGTTTCTGGTCAGGGGCCTCCTGTTCCCTCTTCTGCTCTCCGGCGGCTGAAGCTACCTCGACCTTGAGCTCAGAAAGTTGCCGGCCCGCAAGGGTACTGAGAGGAATTTGGAGGCTATCAGCTCCTGCACTGTATGGCATGTGAGTACGAAACTTTGATTGTACATTACGCAACCGCACCTTTTATCAAAATCTGAGAAGTATTGTGTTGATTCACCGTCGGGCGCCGCTTTAAAATATATGCAACTTACTGGATACAATTGATTCACTTTTTGCCTTCTCAGTGAGAATGCGTGCAACTGTTCGTTCCTCCCATTTCTTAACAGTGTCCTCCCAACCGTCCTAATTACTGTCGTCAGTAATAGGAAAACTCTTTAAAAGCATCTAATATGTACCTCCCGCTCCCTAGAGAAACGATCTAGGCGAACCTGTAGAAAATCAAACTTAGCAAGTACGAGAACCTTGCAACCCTTCAACTTACATGCAACACATAATCCCCAGCATCCAGATCGATTTCTGCGCTGACGCTTCTAGAACAAAAAAGTGAAGCCCAAGAGCTTGTGATTGCTTTTGTTTCCCCTTTACGATAGAGGACAAAATCAAGTGACCATCTGTAAGACCCAGCCATTGGGCCAAAGTAACGTTCGTCCAACTGCGAGAGAACGATGATCGCTGGAGATGCCGAAGGGAGTGTTATCGCAACTGTTTCCAATCGCTTCAGCGATGTACAGTCAGATGTTAGTAAAGTAACTCGTACACGACACATCGCCATAGGTCCAGGCCGATTGGGGAGAACGGGAAGTGACTTTGAGCCAAAGAGAGGACATCCTCCAGGTTGAATCAAAAAGTCGCGTTCGATCTATCTGATCCCAAGTCTCCAGAAAATCTTTGTCTTCAAACAAGGCTCAGCTAGAAAACGCTATACTAGTATGGGAGGCAAAGTGCGTACATTCCATGATAAATTGACCATCATCTCCGAACGAGTGTCCCAACTTTGGCAAAGCTTCTAGCCATTCTGGAGTCCATTCCTTTGAACCGTCAGACCACGGACCAGTCCATTCTGATTCACCCCAAGGATTCCGGATGATCACAAAGCGTTTTCCGTTATGTTCGATGGCGCGAAGTACGGAGTAAGCATGACTACCGAAAAGACCATTGACGGTGATGTGGGATTCACCGCTCCGAGTGCCGTCTAAAGAATAGAAGCAGCATCCGAAAAGTCTGTCGGTATTTGCCTTAAGTAATTCATCTTCCCAGAATTTATCTTTGTCTAAGACATCCTATTTCTCGTTTTGCAATTAATCAGGATAGATATCGAGCACCTCAACGGACCTTTGTGGAGATGAAAGAAGTGACGCCCCTAGGTAATTGGCTGCGTTAGCTGAAACTGAAGGCACAGGATGAAGGGCTCGCACCCAGTCAAGTCTTCAATACCCTCACCTGCGAAACCACCGTCTAAGGTTGCATAATTACCATGCAGTTTCGCATAGGCTTTCTCGATCAGAGGTACCCATGTCTCCCCGTGTGTTCCAGATTTCGCAAAGGACAAACTTTTACCACCCTTTCTTGCTGACTCATTATAAGCCTGCTTATCATAATGGTATAATTGCTTCTCGGCTGCGTTGAGCTCCTCAAATTTAGGTATAGAGGTATACAGAAAGCTGCATCATCGTAGAATCAGTGATCAAGGTAAGACGTGAATGACGACGTGCTTACTCGTCGATGATGACTGTGACCCAACGAGTATCACGGAAAAAGATGAAGCCATAGACTCCAACTTCTTCATCTCGCTATGATTGATGACGTTAGTTGGATGTACATCCACGACAAGACTTGTTTACCGCAACGCAGAACCTCTCCACGAGACCTTTCGCAGTGGACATGGTGGCTAAAGCGGATAGGAACCAACAGTCGCCTAAGACTCCTTGTACGATATCATTGGAATCGGCGCCATCAATAAAGAATGATGGTTTCTCGAAAATCTGGGTCACCCTCTGCACATCTGCAGGCTTGTAATCCCCTGAACTTGGTAATGGAAGGCCTTTCAGACATCTGTCTCGATCATACTCAAGATCGAACTCAATATCCCTACACCGACAAGCAATGAATTGACAGCCGGTACGCCAAATCACTTGAACTGACCTGAACTTCCTGTTTCGTCGCCTGCAGTCGTTCGCAATCTCAGCCACCCGGTTCTTGCAATCCTCAAGGGCCTTTTCGAGTTCGTCCGTGACAAGTAAGCCTCCCTGTTCGACTACTAGAGGGAACTCAGCCTTGGTTGGTTGAATTGGGGTCGGTTCAGCCATTGATTTTGCTATTTTGCTGTAAAGCGAAGAATGGCTGAATTAATGTCATTCCACGTCCTTTAAATAGCGATCGAGCCCAGCGTCGTCAGCTAATCCTCCACCAGAATCGGATCCAGAATCATTTTCTAAGCCATTCTGAGGTTTGTGAAACCGGTGAAATGGGATCAGCGATGGGATGAGGTAGGGGGCGGCAAAGGTGCAAGCTAAAGATATCAGGCGCCCACAGATAATAACGCCACTCAAAAAACCCTTGTTGTATGGAATGAATGCATTTAGCTCGGGTCAAATGATTTTCAGGGCTCTCACGATCATGAATTCTCCAGATAGATGGAGGGGGCAGGAGAATAAGGAACAAGCTTCCAGGGAGCTCATATTCTCTGCGCGTGTGCATTATGGCGCACTCCTTGCAGCATTTTCAAGTTCCTCGGAGGTTCGGACTTCGGAGTTTACCCCGCTGTTGACAGCCATCGACCTAACATACCCAACTGGTATTCCTTGCAGATCCCCAAGAGCACCAGCACTACTGTTAATCCCAGCCCATCAGTACAATGTTCACATCGTTCAGATTGTGTTCGCCTAGCGGTCACTAACTGCCTCAGTAATCATACTGCGTCCAACTATAGGCCTCCGATTTGACTACATTGGAGTGTCAGTCGGCTCATTTACCATGAATACTCTGAGACATAGAAAGCTGCGAGGTTGTCACTCATGAGTTTCATGAATTGTGCATGCTGCACGGATGCAACCCTGAGATTACAAACCCTGGGACTCGCTTTCCACTTCATATCTCTCAAACCCTCCACCAACCATGGACGAAAATGGGAAAAGGAATAGGCGACCAAAATTTTCCGTTCCGGGTAAGGGTTGGTTACACGTTCCGGTGGCTGTGGGCTCCGTTCCATTCCGGCGCAAGTTCCCACGGATTCCATTGTTTCTCGTATGATGCAGATATAGATTCCTCGCTCTCTTTTTTGAATTAAAATCATGCATTCTCTCAACCAATAACTCTTTGTAAAAACAGAATACTTCCAAGCAGAGTCTCAGCCAAGAAAATTCAGTTTCTGGAAGACCGTACTCGCTAATACCAAAAGAGGCAGCACCTCAGATTCAGAGTGCAGCGGATGTAACGAAATTTGTGATTTTGGGATACACGACATCTTTAATCAAGCTCATAACTGTATGAGTTCCATCTGCCAATCTACGTCCTGACCTAATTGCCACCCTGGAGAGCCATATATCCCGTAAGTTCCTCACAAGTTACCTCTGAGTTCTATCCCGTGTACCTTTACGTTCAGTTCTTTACAATTTAGCTCAAAAGTCATGTCAAGTTTCACGACTATGATACCTACGCACGAGTTCCTTTCCACGAAATTTATCGTCCCAGTAACTATTGTGCTAACGCAAACCGGCAACCCAACAATAGTTGCAAAGTCATCGCCATCAGCTTTTCTCCCGTTCGTCCCGATCGCGAACACACATACTGTACTCAATATTTGAAAATCTCCATTTCTCTTCCCGTTTAAATGAGCCAGCGAAGTCTGGAAATGGCTCGAGGGAAGGTTTAGTAGCTTTCCGCGCTTGAGAGGTTTGTCAGTGATATACCAGTACTTGCTGTATAGAAGTTTGTATCCTGACCACTCATTAGGCATTAAAGCCACCCGACCATGTCTGTGATGTCCCCGGTTGCAGAGAGAGATAACAACTTCAACCGAAGTTGTATAATCGCTGATCCACATTTCCTGAGTCAATGCATCCAAGCAAGGAAGGTGCTAGATTTGGGTGAGCAGGTATCATTTGATCTTGGACCGACAACATCCTGAGCAGGAAGGATTGGTCAAATGATAAACGGAAAAACCTGTCCGTACACAGACAGCAACAGCAGAGCCGAAAGATTTGGTGGCTAATGTGCAGGGCACCACGAAAGACAAGGCCTGGAACCGAAGTTGTCCAAGCGTTGCTTCGCGGTTTACTAATTGCACCCAAGCAACGTGCTATAGTTCAACAAACAGGACTGCTGTGATTTATTTACGCTCAGAAAAATGCTCTCATCAATGGTCCGGGAGAGATATGCTAACAGCTGCTGTTTCGTTTACAGCATACCGAGAGGTAGAATCCCATGACATGGTCCAAATGGTCAGCACTTTGTATGCGATGATGCCTTTTCGGACGTAAGAAGGGGTGATCTTCGAGATCAAGTTATATGTTTAATACTCATTCGCCTGCGTTAGGCATTCCAGGCTGACATAGTTCCCAGGTTGTTGTCATTTTCGTAAACTCGCAATCTCCTCGTTGCTGCCTTTCGCAGTATCCTTTGAAGCCATATTATGGTGCCAACTATCGCATTCAACGTTCTCCCGATCCATCTGCGTCCGATCACAACCATGATCTCGAGCATCATCGGAACGCGAACAAAAAACCGCCGGTAACACTATACTCTAGATCAAGTCATGTCATGATACTGTCTTCCAAGTTCTAGTTTGCGCTTCTGGAGTAGCACGATCGTGACATCATTCTACGGGGACTTGAAACGAGCGTGTTTCCCCTCTTCGCCCATTTCTCTCTTCACATTCAATATAACAAGGCTGACATTCTGGCGGGTGAGTCTGGCTGTGCATGTGTCGCAGATCTTGGGCTTTCAGCCGTCTCTGAACTTAAAATTGGAGATGGGTCATCTTTCTCTTTTGCTAACATTTTATGCAAACCGGATGGAGTACAGACCTCAACAATCGCCCTCAACAGATCAAATTCTTGCCCGACATGTACCTCAGGCTTTTCAATACGACAGAAAGGCCATTGGAGAGGGTGCTTTTCCTGCGGTACTTAGAGATTATTTGTTTGCCCAATGGAAGTCGCCACGTGGAGGTGACATGGAGTCCCTTCATAGATACTGACTGAATGATAATTACCCTGACTGAATTTCTTCTAGCATCGTAGCACGCTTTTAGAAAGGTTTATCCTCAAATCTAACCGCTTTGATCTCCCACTCGCTGTATATTTTGGCACTCAGGACCCATTGTCCCCTCTAACTGGAGTAGGGATATCAGGCGCACTCTTCCGGGTCGAGGTCCCCACATACTTGTCACGTTGTTTCTAGCATGCTCCGGGGCGTGACCTACTGTCTATCCAGTTACTTAAACTTTTTCAATGCATGCAGAAGAGGTCTTTCTCTAATCACTACAACTATGACGCGGTATTGTTTTTACGACTGACGATAAGATTGTGTTGATGGCAATAGGACTATTTCGACCTACGTTGATAAATTGTAGTCCAAGGTAAGGGACAATCAAAGTGTTCTCTACCTTTTCCATAAATTCTGGGATCATCCTTGAACCTTGAATAATTGCTAGAAATCTCAAGACCAGTTTGTCAGGCTCGGCATATGTCGGATGAAAGGTGTTGCATGCTGACCTAGAGACGACACATGGAGATTTTATTTCCTTATAGTTAGCATATCAGGTCAGGCGAGTCCCTTTGCCTCGAATCACGAAATGGTCCTGTGCAACTCGAGTCAGCATTTCGCCAGCTATCAGCATCCAGCCTTCGTGTCTGAGTTGAAAAACCGCTAAGCACTGGCCATAATCAATGATCCTACAGCACGCTTCGGATCACACAAACGTGATTTACATACGCTTTTGATTACAGTACTGTACTTGTGAGCGCTGGGAAGAAACATGTCGGCGCTTAAAATATTGATGAGCGGAGAAATAGATCCAAACAATGTAGTTTGGCTTTTACTAAGTCGTATGCTGCCTCGGGTACCCAGATTACCTACCCACTACTCAGTGCTTTGATCAATTCTGCAAACTACGGGTTGTTATCCACAGATAGAAGGCACTGGCAGTCATGTGTTGGACGACTAACTGGCGATTCGGCATTGTGAAGTCTGATTTTAGACCGTATCTTTTCCTCGGTTCTTGGCTACGGTGTGTTTCGCTGTAGTCAACCTGCAGAAACTCGATCCAGTTTTGAAACTAACCTGCAACCCGTTGACGCTTGTCTATTTTACTGATAATTGCGAATCACTCCTTTCTTCGCTCGGAACTTTGTTTACTCCTGATGGTCACGAATGTTTCGAGCTCTTTCTGTTGAAATAAACTAGGGGTTTGTTCCCCACAATGGTTACTCGGTGCTCGAACAGTCCCCAAATCAATGATACACCAACGGTATGTGTTACTATCTGTCGCAGCCAGCCTCTTTCGTCTACTTCTACGCACTGCTTCCATCGCCGAATGTCCCGACGCGTCTATCGTTTACCCAGGCCCCTTTTTTATCTTCAGCCAGATTCACGTGTCTTGATTCCTTCAAATCTCCGTAAACTCGCCAGAAAATCTGCGCTTGCGCTAGATCGCGAGATGTCGGGTACATTATCAGGGTTGTTGATTCCGGCATCTCAGCATAGAGATCAAAGAAAAAAGTCGGTAGAGTTTCACCGGATGTATCTTGCAAAGTACTCAGCTCATTTCTGAACAGCTGGTTCAGTGACATCCGTTTCCAGAGCCACTTTCTCCTCGCATTTCAGTGCTCGCAGAGTACAGCCCCCATGCGATAGAAGAGCTATCTCCCGAAAATCAGCCAATTTACGAGATTGAAGTTACCCCAAGTGGTTCACTTTCAGGTCGAATACCGCTCTGAGATAGCACATGTGATTTTTGATGGAAACAGTCGACCAACGTAACAGGCAATAGCCGTTTTTCGGAGCGGGCCCACTACTAGGCGGTTAACGGACCACGAAAGCTGCATAAAAGGCGACAAACGCTACTCGCTTCCTTCCATCGATATGGCGCCATTGCACAAATCGTCCTGGCTTGCGGTGCTTTTCGTTTTCACTCTCGCCGTTATCACCAAGGCGGCTGCTGTAGGATCCACGGCAGTTCGCGCTGAACCCACAGATGCCGGGGTTGGCGTCCCCGATCTCGTGTCTGTGGAATCTGACTCGAAAGTCGCTACCGCCGAAGTCAATAATAATAATGACGCCGACGAAGAGGAAGACGCTGCATACGAACCGACAAACTTAACCCCAGCTGCGGGACGGCCCCAAAAATGCAAGAAGATTCTTCGCAGGCAGGATTGGTCCGTATATCTTAGGGCTACTTGTGGGCTACAGGTCGAGATCTAACTTCGATCTAGGAAAGACATGTCCAAAAATGACAGGCTTTCCTACATCAATGCGGTCAAATGCCTGCAGCGCCTAGAGCCTAATATTGGTATCCCTTTTGCTAGGTCGAGATTCGACGAGTTTCAAGGTCTTCATATTACACTGATGACTCAAGTTCATCTCGTTGTACGTCGTCAGATTTTTTATTCAGGCAGTTGTCTCGTCTCATCAGCATTATTGGTTCAAGGGACAATTCCTGCCGTGGCACCGGCTGCTGATGCACTTTTATGAAAAGACATTAAATGACGAGTGCGATTACGCTGGAGCTCAACCGTTTGTCTTTATTTATGCTTGAGGACCAATGACTTATCAGTCAGTTGATAGGTACTGGGATTGGACTCATGACTACGAAAAGTAATTATAATTTCTAACCTCCGCCACTTTCGAATATCTTACTGTCAATCTATAGTTTCCTTAACGCTGCCGTGTTTGATCCAGTCTATGGCTTTGGTAGCTTGCCAAGACAACACCGCGCCCCTATAACGGATGGCCCATTTGCGAATTACAGTCTTGTTTTTGGAACGGGCGCCGCATTCAACCTTACAGATCACATTATTGAGCGTGGTTACAACGCTAGTCAACTCAAATATATCTCACCGTCAGAGGTAAAACGGATTTCTAGTTTGCCGGACTTTGAGCAGTTCCGCGTCCAGCTGGAGGGATATCCTGTCACGTCTGAGCCTAGACCACACGATGGAGGACATTACGCTGTCGGTGGGGAGATGGGCGACTTTTGGTCCAGTCCTGGAGGTAAAAACTCATCGTGTGTCTTTCTTTCCTCCCTCTAACTGAAGATCAGATCCTCTGTTTTACTTGCATCATGCAAACCTTGATCGCATCTGGTGGAAATGGCAGAAAGCAGATCCTAGCCACCTGTACGCGATCTCTGGTCGTGCAACAGAGGTTCAGAGTGCACCATTCAAGAATGTTACTCTGGACTTCTTACTCCCATTGGGCAATCTTTCCGACCCAACGCCTCTGAGAGATGTTATGGAGACCGAAAAGTCGTTCTGCTACACCTACGTCTGATGATAGATATCTAATTTGTAGAGATAATGATTCGGAGCACCTGTTTTCGAATCATGGAGACGCCAGAACCTCTCATTGTGTTAAATAGAAGTGTCAATTTAAAAACTTAAGTAGATGGTCAAAAATTGGCTCTGACGAGGAACGTCTGTTGTAATGTCTGGACATGGCGAGATCGCGACCCGCGACGTTCCCCAAGACTATTGTCAGTTTCTCTATGTTCCTCTTTATGGTATCTGAGGACTTCTCACGTTACGGATTTACGTTGACTAGTGCCCTGACGGCTTTCGAGCTAAGATTGCATTCGAGGTCAAGCCAATGGCGCCTTATCTACAAGGTCTATGAGATCCATTGTATCGGGAGCTACCCGCTATTGTCATAACTCTGAACTATAGGGTATTTTTTCAGAATAGAGGTGATTATCTCAGCCATTACCACACCAAAGTCATGCTTAACCCCAGTCTCCGAGAAGTATTACTATTATGTAAAGGTTTTAAGGTTTACCTTGATACCTGGATCCTCCAATGTCTCCGGAAGTAACGTGCACCATTCGGGTTACGATTGTGTGCGCTGCAGCTCCGTTACATGTCGTAAACATTAAATGACGTTTATTTTAAGACCTTGTTATCATACATAACGGAACTTCGGCCAGTTGTGAACACGGCCTAAAATTGCGACAGCATCTCGGTCTGATGACTTCCAAATATTGTGCCTTTGTACCTTGAATACTTACTGAGGTTCGTCTTGGTGCTACATTCGGCCCTCGACTCAGAAACATGATAGCCGCTTCCAGTAGCGTAAGTTGTTTTTTAACGACCTTCTCGCGGCAAGTCGCCTAGACCCTTTAGTCATACCCTTCTCTGATTCTGATTCAGCTATAGTTGAATCGTCCGAGCTATAAATTGCATCGTCGTCGAGCTTGAGTGTATTCGGTGCCAACTCGGGAGCAATAGCTAAGACGGCATATTCGTTGAGAGAAAGCTGCCCCGCATCATTTGTGCCAAGATTAGCGATCTGTGAGCAAACAGGTCAGCGGCACGGCATTGTAGTAAAGACGTAGTGCATTTCGACCTCGCTGATTGGGTTTAAGACATCCGTCCCGCCTACTTTAGTCGCTGGGGGCCAGACGCCAACGGTATTCGATGTAATGTTGTTCCAGGCGGCTTGTTTGAGTGAGGTATCATTAAGACGTTGACCTATGAGAGGATAATTATTAGAAATGCACATCATTCTTTGCGATTCCGGGGAGTACCAACCAGCATAAGCTTGCAACTTGGCGTAATACTTTGCCCAGTCAGCTTCATTGCGTGTCAGGTAACAAAACATTTACCTGGGCAAATCCACCACTAGAAAAACTCTTTCCGTATCTCGCAATTTTGCTAGAAGGTGAATAAGCAGGTGCCCATCACCGGCGCAGCTCACTTACTCTGCATTAGAGGCGTTGTACAACCTGCAGAAGTCAAGCCATGCGGCATCAAACTCGGGCTCATCGGTTATAAGCTCCATTGCTTCCATTAAGAACTCGCCACCGCCGAAAATCATGGTCAAATGATAACTAGTGGTAAAATATTAGCTTCTTACTAGCCGCTTAAAGGGAATATTACGGACGAGGCCTGACCCTCGCCACCCTCATCGACCATGTGAGCAGTATCTGCGTTCCACCCCACGGCGGCATTGTTGCCAGTAAAGAGACCAAACTTGAAACCTCCAATATCTCTCTGGATAAATATTCATCTCAATTCGACTGTATAGCTATCAATCAGCGTACCATGCCTATCTTGATGCGGTCTCTCCATTTTGTATCGTTCTACGGTAACTTTAGAGACTAAGAGTCAGTATAGCTTGAATGCTACTCACGGTTCGTTCCCATTTAGTAAACCAATTTCCAGCTAATGTAGTCCAGTCAGGACCAATTCGGAGCCTTCCCGGCCCCTGGGGAGGCGCAGGTGGGAGCACTTTCCGTAACGGCCCCCACACCATAATGCTTTGATCGGCTTGTAGCGTGAAGTCCATTAAATCGCCCATAAGTTCGTCGGCTAAAAGTGGGCGATGAGTATACATCGAATATGACCAGTCAGGTGAACAGGCGTACTGGTTAAATAGTAGAACGGTCGTCTCAATGTGCTACCACTGATACGAGCTTCTTTTGCACCATCACCCCAATGAGAGACATTATGGCGACTTCCGAGGCCAGCGAAGGGGCCGGTATGATGAGAGTCGACTTCAGAAAGATGTCTCGTCATCGCATGTGCTATACGATATACGTCAGCTCGCCCCGTGCGTAGGAACGATATCCAAAGCCAAAGGTCAGTCGCTAAGGGTATCGAGATGAATTGGTATTCTCGAGTTGGGAGAAGAAATTGTAGTCGACTGACAAAGTTCTCCATTATCCCACGCAAAACCGCCTACATCGTACCTCCATGTATGGCGTGTTTGGTCATAAGTATGCATGACATCACCGTAATTCCAAAATCCGTAAAACTGACGCTGTTCGATATCCTGGAAAGAGAGGTCCCTCAGGTCAAGTCATTTTGAACTGCATTACGGAGCGACGTACGAGGAGGTAGAAATCGAGAAGATCACTCTTGCGCTTCTCTATAGCAGCAGCGCCGCTTCTTGACGTATTTGGAACATTCCTAGGAACGAAGGTTGAGTCTGATTCAATACAGGTGTATGCATTACAAACCATCCTCCACCGAATAATCTATGGGAAGCGTAGAACGAAGGCGTCGCAACTATCTGGGGAACCGATGTCTGCAAACTCGAGTGGTCAGAAAGATGTGAAAGAAGGTTTGGTTAGCGTACATGAACGCCAGCCAGCTGCGCCAAAAGCGTACGTGAGGGCGTCGCTGGGACTAGCTGAAGCGTCACTTCGTATGAACGACCAATGCCGTTAGGATTCGGATCGGGATTCCCAACATCCTCATATGAGAGGTCTAGCTGTAATAATATCAGCGGAGTAATATTGTTCCTCGAGTCATATGTACAAACCCCGTGAGCGACGGTGTCATAGTGCCGGGTATCCATAGCTGGCGCCTGGAAAGAGGACTTTAAAACTCTCTCATCAGGTAAACAAAAAAAGGGGTGCTTACCCGAGGACTATAAGCCCACAAGGTAATTGTTGCTTGCTCGGTGCCAGCCCCACGGATATCCAAACCTCTTGGAGCCCCTTGCCAGAAGTCTGACGTACACAAAAACTGAGGATACGTCTGGCGACTTTCAATACTGGTAGTGTACCTTTGAGCCCAAACACTATACCACCGGCTTTAGCGCCGCCCAGGTATCCTAGTCCTGTAGCGCGGGTGCCGAAGCCCGCATGGTCGAGGAATGTCGCACTCCTTCCCGCGTTTGTTCTCTTTGCAATAGCGAATCGTTCTGAGGACAGTTGGTCGAGAGTAAAGTCTGACCATACAGCCAGCTGGTTGACGAGCGATGAGACGGATGTAGGCCAGGTCGATATGTCAGGTGTTGCAGTTCCCTCAAATTGAGGTTTCAGGACGGCAGCTGTTGCGTCTCGGCGCAGTCCAGACAAGACACGAATAGGTTCACCCCATATTCCTCCGTTCGCACCGACAAAACGGACATGTCGATTATAGAGTTCGTCAGAGAGAGGGGTGGCAAATCTCAGACCCTACAAGAGATTATGAAACGGAAATCATGGTGCTAAACTCAGAATGTGACCCTACCATTCCCTTTATGAAGTCTTTGTTTTGGTCACCGTCATATATGAAAAAGTGTATGAGTCTCAAAGTTGTCGCCCCAGCCGCAATATAGAATCTGACAGTAAACGGCAAAAAGTCGGCGTGTCCACCTCCTGCATATTTCCCCGTAACCTCAATGCGCTGAATTAGTCCAAGTTGTGGCTCACAAAACCTGTTTTACCTTGATAACAGCTCGGACAGGTCCCTTTTGCTCAACTGTAACAGCATCTACCCTGCCACTCATAGCAACCACGCTGGGCCGCGAACCTTCGAGTTCAGGCTCGTCTGGAGCTCCTTGCACATGAACAATGAGTGTTCCCCCTTGGACCTGGGCCTTCCCAGACACCGATAGGGAGTCGATTAGCGTATTTCCCGACTTGTTGAACTTGGCTGATTGGACCAGGTCAGAAGTGAGGAAAGACTGGTGCTCAAAGCATACCAGAGAAGGTCCCAGTAGTCACTGTGATGTTGGTGCTGGTGTCAACCACTGACACTGGTGTCGATGGCTCAGCGGGAGTACCAGTTTGAAGGGTCAATGTGTCAGAGAGCCCAGCATTAGCAGCAAGAGTATGACCCGTCCATTTCAGGCTTCCGTCTGGCCAACTTGACATAAATCAGATTGAAGCAAAAGCAGTTCACAGATAAGAGGAGATATACTAAGCCATTGGCCACGTTTGGACTGCAACAGACTTTCCTCCTGCCGAAAGCTTGATTGGAGTGGTCTTGTCAATTTCACCCCGATTCCATGGTATTCCAAACGACGTTCCACTAGTAGTGAACGCAGGCGCTTTTCCATCGAGCCACTTCAATGCCACGCTAGAGGGCGGTTGGGGATTCGTCATATTTGCGACATGAATTCAGAGTGAGGGGATGCGAGGCCATATATGCGACGAGCGGCCCGCTCTGGGTAGATTGAGCTGAGACTAGCATGAAGAGTGAGAAGGATTGAGCACTTAGTCACAAGTGCATGGTGCATGTGATGCCGTCGAGATCTATACCATGTGCTCAGGTCCTAAACATGTAAATTGGGGACAAGGTTGGCAAACGGTATCGCGCACAAGTAGATATAGCAAATTTGTGTCAAATGGCAGCCGTCATGGGAGTGAAGGTCGATAATAATTACACCAATTAAACCAATCGGACCATGATCAACTTGAATAGGCTTATGTATGACGGTATTGACGGTAATGCCGTCGACATCAGTCGCAGTTGGGCATACGGCCCGCGATTGCCTTCTGGAAGCTCAAATGATGGCGCAACTCAGTTTGATTTGGAGGTAGACTCGATGTAATAGTGACGGTCAGAGGCCAAGTTATCACTGAGGTGGCGGTGCAGTCCAACATCAATGCTACGTCCACCTACGTTTTCTGCTCTCGACCCTTTACTCTTCCTATCATGGGACAGAACAAGCCTTGATTTTCTAGCAGACTCTTTGGTCTACACATGGATACAGGGCCTCGTTTGCTCCACATCTATTCCAGGACACGAGTTCTAATAAGCCGGCCGGTCCGCGACCCGCATCGACTTCGGGCCTATACAGAAGGCTTTCCTCAACATAGAGGCTTCGTAGACCTCCAATAGGCTATGATCACATTTATCAATACTTACCTGGCACTTGTTGCTCATGTTACACTGGCTGCTGTAGCGACGGGATCGAATTCAATCGAAGGGCCCCTCCGAGTCCAATGTGTCTTCACCGTGAACCAACTAGAATTCAATCTTTGTCCCATTCTGAACAACGTTTCCTCCGAATTTAAGATATTCATAGACGAAGAAACACCTCCAACGCGCACCAGTAACTCTTACGCAATTAGCTTCAGTGGTCCATTGGAGTGGGATACAACGCTGCCAGCCGATCTACAGGTGAGTGCCCAGATAGTCTTACACACCATCATTTAACGGAAAGATATTGAATAAGTGCGATGAACGCACTCGGATTTGCCTAACAGGTAGCACGCCCAGCTTCCACAATATCCCGAAATCCGCCTGACATGAGCGTTAGTGATCAACACCAGACCGAACCATCAGTTAGAACCAGCGCGTATTCTACAAGTCATACCTGTTGCTGGTGTAGATTTGAATCCTGTGGCACGTCTTGAGAGAGAACTTGAAAAGGGTGAGACTCATGGTATGTCTGTACCTTCCGCATGTAGCACAGTAATCCTTAACGCGTCCTTAGCACCCTTGCGAGTAACCTTCCATGGAGGCCGATACAATAATCAAAAACAGAAGGCGGCATTTTTCTTTTACTGTGATCATGATGTAGCAGAGGTATAGTGTCTTACTGTATGCGCGAACCAAGCCTTGTTGAACTGTTACCCATAGCCGACTGCACCTGCCTTCATGTGGAGGTTTAACGGCACTCACGCTTTCTCATGGAGGACTAAGCACGCATGTTATAAACCTTCGTCCAGCAAGCCCGCTGATCCTGAACGGGATACAGACACACCCCAACAGCCACCGAAGGACCCAGAGTCGGCACCTGACGATAACGCGAACGATCTACTCTCGCAATCAACTGCCACGCATCTATTTTTGAAACTGCTCATGTCATACATCTCATACTTTACACCCTTGCACCGTTCTCACTCACTCGCTCCAACAGGATCCTATGTTTGGCTCAGATCGTCCTATTCTCGTTATCGCGACGATTTCGCTTTTTAATTCCGAGCATCCATAGATGCCGTCTTCATTTTCATCGCACTGCATCTTTGGTGTTATGGCCACTGGATGCATGGCGGGAGCATCGGTTCGGAGGTGTGTCCAGCCTGTCGTACGCTGATGGCTCTGGCGTTGAGAGTGCCCACGAGGGTATTCCTCTAACGCCAATGGCGGGCGAGGCACATAAGAATGGCACACGGTACGGGAGTCTTGAATACTGAGTAACTAGTACCTCTCGAGCTTAATATTCAATGCTTACGTTGATGACTGTCATACCGCCCTACGACGATGATAGCCGTGCGTCACTATATCTCCTAGGAATGAGGCTATCGAAGAACTTGTGACCTCGAGCGCTGCCTTAGGTCTTAAAAGTCCGGCCAAAGAGCTATGTTTACAGACAAGATCGCTACAAATCGTTTATATTGGTATTGCAGCACTATTTATAGGTAATGCCGAGAATGTCCATTTCATAGATCAAGTATACTTAACGAGTGGGTTGCAGTCAGACTGCACGAATGCGCTGCATCCCAAATTGTATGCAAGACAACTTGGTCTACATTTGTCGACTAATTTTACATCCCTACAGCCACATCATTTTATAAGCTAGGCCAACACATATGCATCACTTTTCAGGATAGAAACCTTGATAAATTCGGCACTCAGCCCCATTACAAGGGTTATAACGTCCAAACCGTTTGTCCTGGGCCCTGGAGTGAACCTAGGATCGCAGTCAGGCGCCGATCTAGGTTAGGGTGTGGTATCCTCTGGGATGTTATCACTTAAGTGCATAGAAGACGCGATATAGTTATGCAGCAGACCTCTAGATGTTGGAGCAAGCTTGCATGGTCTTGAAATTTACCACCTCGACGCAAGTTCCTCATACATTTGCGTTCCGGACAAGACGAGTGAATGATAGTTATATCAGATAACAAATCCGCCCCTCATTCGATATACGAACCATTCTATGGGTTTTCCACGCTTCGGAAGTGGAAGGAAGAAGGTCGTAACAACGTGTACAATCGGGCTCTTGAATTTCCTGAAAACATCATTGTATGAGATAACAGGACGATTTTGGAGCTGAGAAGCGAACCTCAAAGACTCCTCTATCCACAGCTCTAATGATAGCGAGGCTTTTTTCGTCTTTTGGTGTTGTAGCTGTCGATCCGACCGGTTGGTTATAGGGATTGACTGAGTTTGACCGGATTGGCTGCCGATAGCTCGAAGACGGATGAGCTTGACTGCTGTGTGTTGTTGGATGAGCTTGACGGTGCTGGTACTCAGTATTGGTTAGGCTCAACTGACTCTTTTGCAAGCGTATTTTTTGGGTCTTTATACCCATGGATCTAAGATCATTGTCAGATAGGTGTGTAGAATCTTTGATATAATCAAGCAAACCTTCTTCATATGGCTGTACAGACTTGCAAGGTCACTTCCACTAATCTTATATGGCGTTGAGGCTCTTCCACACCCTTTCTCTGGGCAAAAACCATGTGACTACAACGAGAGTTACATCAGCTTGTAAATTTGCTTCTGATTTTATGTGCAAACCATTCTATGATATATCCAGTTTTCAGAAGTGGAGGGAAGAAGATCGTAACATTCTGCACAAGCGGGCTCTGGGATGTGCTGAAAACATCATTGTGTGAGCTAACAGAGCAATTTTGGAGCTGTGAACCGAACCTCAAAGACCCCTCTACCGTAGGCTCTAGTCATAGCACTCGAAAGCTCTTGATCTTCTTCCTCGGCTAGTACCATAGCTGCAGATGAGCCTGGCTGGAAGGGCTGAAAAGAAGTCGAGTAGGGCTGCGGATAGCCGGAAGACGAACGAAGTTGATCGTTGCCTGTTGGATGAGCTTGGTGCTGGTATCGAGCATCGTCTGGACTTGACGAGAACGGTTGTTTATAACTGTGAGACTGCAGATATTGGTAGCTCGGTGTTTGTTGAGATTGGCCGTAATGGTTGGAAGACCTTGGCGGGAACGGGGGGTAGGGAGGGCCTGGACCAAGACGATGTGTCTGGACAGATTGAACATTATCAACAAGAGGCTGTGGAGTATAACCATCGCTGAAAAGTTGTGAAGGAGATTGGGAGCCGACCATATGAGATCCAGACTGAGGATTGGATGAGCTTGGCAAGGGTTGGAGAGGGGTTAAGCCATAAGGAAACCCCGAAGGAGCAACATTGGTGCTGGGAGACCAGAGCGAATGACTACCCATGGGAGAGTAACTAGGACCAGAGGGCATCAACGATGGATGATATCGAGACACTCGCATCACATTCAAGCTATTATATTCTTTCTCCCATGTCGGATCTAGAGCATCAGCCCAAGCTGGATCGTCAGCCGGAGTTGGAGCGGCAACCACCTGGGCTACAGCGCCAACAGAGGTGGCGACGAAGATATGATTGATTTTCATGAGTAGTAAGCGGGATGGCTTTTCTCAGGGCCTGCTGAGGGAATCGCGTTGCTGATATGGTGAGCAGATTTGAAGGCATTTTTATACCCCTATATGAGCAATATTTTCGCATATATTTGCGACCGTCCAACACCGATAACAGTCCGATAACTTGATATGCCCTTAGTATAGCCCCGAGTCCATCCAGATTAGACCGGTGACCTGGTCGCGTACACCTTGTGTACGGACCGGTAGATAGGAGCTTAAAATCGACCTCATTGCGATCACGGGAAATGCCGATTCCCAAAAAGTGTAAAGTACTATAAAAGGCTAAAACTTTCGGGAGGTGGAATCGGAACGGTAGCGGGATTCGGAATTAGGACGAACTCGCCGCTCGCTCATACTCATGTAACCGCCAGTTGCTGCCCCTCCAATATGGCTGTTTCTACTGGCAATGACGGCGACGCAAAAGTTTCAGCTAGTGTACCAACCCTTCATGAGCACCTGGCAGCACTCAGGAAGCTCCCTCTAGACGAAGCTGAGGGCCTTCTCAAGATTCTTGTTGTTCCCGAGTCCGTTGATCTTGGTCAGACTTCTAATGCTCGTATACCTTATCTCAAAAAGAAATTGAATTGGCGTGATTCTGAGTTTGCGCAGATATTCCAGTGCATGTATGGTCCTCGATTTTATAGCAGTATCGTGCTCGCGAGTGCTATAGGGAGGTGGTTCTATTAGCATAAGAGAGTCCTCCAAGACCGGAAGCTTTTCATCAACAAAGATGGGCTCAGTAGGTGGGCTACTACCAGTAGAAATCCCAGAGTCAAAGAACAACATTTTGCCAACACATTGAGATGGCGAATTGTCAACATCCATTGGTTCGGGGGTAGATGGCGTTACTAATTCAGGGGTGTAAGTCGGCGAG